>JAHWFO010066742.1:0-30264 GCA_023313115.1 Rhysida immarginata | reverse complement strand
CATCGGAAAAAAGAGTTGTCAACAGCAGAGTAAAAATTATGATCTTCTAACGGAAAGACTTCCACAAGCAAGAAAGTCAAACGCAAAAAAAAATTCAAAAAAACTCGACGAGATTAATCTTCAATCTTCACGAGGGGAAGATAATCAAGAAGGGTTCTCCCCACACATGGTTAATCCTTCGCGCGGGGAAAGTAACCAAGTAAACTTGTGGGGCAACATTTCTTCTACATAAAATTAACGCAGCTAGGGGAGTTAATAGAGATAAATTGCTGAAGACCAAGAACGATCGCCAACGTCGAAACGCTAATGATAAAAAAAGCAAAGTGACAGGCCTCATCAACGTGAAAAACATCCAAACGACGACTGCGTTACCAGACTCAGGATTGGGAAATCCACCATAGGAAACATAAAGAAGGCTCTTCAACCCACGTTCTGAGTGGAAACACGACTTCAAGAAAAAAATACGAAGTCTGACTCCTAAGGGCAGCTCAAGGCGATGTTGACCAACGTATACCGTCCACACTCATGCATCGGCCTCGGTGGCTCAGCAGGTTGCGTGATCGCCTCTGATGCCCGAGTACGCGGGTTCGATCCCGGCCGAGGACGACGAGGATTTTTCAGGGGTAAATCCTGAGATCACGCACTTCCTTCGGAAGGGAAGTAAAGCCGTTGGTCCCGTGTAGTCGTTTTCCGGCTGCACGTTAAAGAACCCTTGCGAGGCAAAATTTGCGGCCCCTATAACGCCGTCCTGAAATGACCATAGCAGTTGAAAAGGACGTTAATACCAAACAAACCAAACCAACCACACTCATGCTGCCACACTAACAGACTTTGAAGACATGATCTGAAGGGCCATGCGGAAAGTAATAGATTTTCCGCAAGTCAACGATGCGGCCAGGAAGAGAGCACTCACTCAACTCAGACCTGTAGTAAAAGATGAGCAAAAAATTAAATTTTTTCAGAGAAGAAGAAAAAAATTTTAATATCACCCGGACACGAGACACGAGGACTCGGGCTCCGAGAAAAAAAATAACGCGACGCTCTAAAAGACTAACCCCGGATAACAAAAGTCAATTTAAATATCAACAATCGCACGCAAAAGTGGAGAGGAACAAGAAAGCGTAGCGCGCAATTCAAACATAAATTTTGACTAAATGTTCCTAAAGAAAAAATTAAAACAATAAAGATAAAAATATTTTCAGAATATTTCAAAAATTTATAATTATTCTTACAAATAAATATTGAATCTGACGATTCATGTTTTCTCCTCATTGAAATCTCAAACTCTCGAAATCATAACTATGATAAGAACGAAAAGACAATTTCTAGGCATTATTCGTTCTGCTTTAAGCAAAAGAATCCACACTTAGGGGAAAGTGAAAATTTTAGCTTCTATCTACCGATTGTTGTTCAAAAAAACTTCAAGACAGCCAAAAAAAAAAACGTTCAGGCCTTAGCTAAGCTATACACTTACTATGTTTTAGTTCATAAGATACGAGTGAAATAAGAATTTGCCCCATTAGCCGCTAAAAATCGGTTTTATAAAGGAATAAAGTCCCCAAAAATCTTAAATTAGACACTCAATGACCTGGCCAGGTCTCATTTAGAGGAAAGTAATTAAATATTTCCTCAAATCTAAAAAGGACCGATACGCGAGGGGTAATTAACCAAAATAAACACTCATATGATAGAAAAAAAATTATATTAAAACAACGCGAACCGAACGCGTCATGTGTACCCTTTCATTATACATTAGGAGGGGGAACACGGTAACCTCCAAAGAACTAAACAAGAAGCGTAGGGAAAAAGTTGGCCTACAACAGTGACACCCGTCTCTTACCACAAGTCAACCAATCGGTTCAATTCCTACTGTTAAGAGGAAAACAGGAGCATCGGCACAATCGCCTTGTAGAAGGTAAACAACGATGGAGTAGGAAGAGCATCGCGAGAACCACGGTCGTCCACCAAGAAAAACAGGGCTGCTAACGTTCATAAGTTCGTAGCAAAAGGTAACGGCAAAGAAAATTCCGTGTTTACTTATCCGTTCAAAAAAAAAACGGTACGCTATAGTATGTATGTATGTATGTATGCATGCATTGTAACGATTATAAAAAGGAATGAAGGCGAGGACATTCCGTAGCTTCGACGTCTATGTGGAACAGAGGTTGTTTTCTCAGAGTGATAGTGACTATAGGAAAGAATAAAAAGGGCAACATTAATAAAGGGGAGCATGATAATATTACACAATGATCTATAGACATTAGCTTATCTTGTCTTGAAGAATTCGGTCAGTATCCTCCTTCCTGCACTCGAGGTATCCTCCCATCCGAGTTGTCTTTCAAGCTAATCAAAAGATATAAAGAGTAAACATTTGAATAAAGAAAGGCCAGTCAAACTACAACGATTCTGACATAAAATAACCGAGGCTTTATTTTCTGTGTAAGATATCTCTATTACGTAAACGTTTATCAAAGTTTTTTGTGGTTCTCCGACGTAACGTATTATTTTTTATCGCCTTCGGATGTTCAGAAAAATAAAAAAAAATTATTATTTTAAACAATAGATTAAATCCGGATTAAATATAACTATAGCATGCTATAAAACACAACTTCACAACTATAGAGTTCTCAAATCTTTGAAATAATTAAAACGACAAGAAGAGGATAGAGTTCCAGGTCCTTGGTAAGTACAGTTGGATCTACTAATATATGTAGCCTACTATTATGTTTTTTCACGTAGCTCCTTCATAGGTCTTCGCATTATTTGCCTACTATGGATTCGAGCTCAGGTAAGTCACGTCAATTTCTTTCTTTTAATGAACATTTTATAGTAACGCAGAAAACAGTTTTTTTGTCGTTTTAATAATTTTATCATAGTTCACTTTAATATGACGAGCGTCAGTTAACAATTATTTCCCTTTTCTTTTTTTCTTATCAGGTGAGTCACATTTAACGTGGTAAGTATTAGAACGCGCGGATTTTCGAAAGCAAGGAACTTTTACTACTTATTGCTTTTTCTGCAACGAGAGTAGTAAAATCGGGGAAAAGAGGGAAAATCTAAAACTAACTTAATAATAAGGAAAGACAAGGGAGGGACCCCAAAATTTAATCATGAAAGTGTAACGATTCTTTCGGGGGGATTACTTGGGAAAACTTACTGCACCAGAAGCATTTGAAATCTCTTGTAAGTCGATTCATGACTTTCATAACGTCCAATCTCTTACGTTGCGTTCGTTCCACGGCACGGCATACATGTTTCACGTCTGATGAACGGAACTACGGATTTCTGAATGCACAACATAAACATGGTTTACGTCAACATCATCTGCCGATCAATTCTAGAAAGGAAGTAAATAAAAGTTTATCAGTAGGAGCTCCGTAGAGCATTGTTATTCGTATTTCTACCGAAAATTATGACGTAGTTATTTGCTTTGTTTAATGAAGACTTTTGCGATTGTTCCGTGAAACAGCATCAACAATGATGCAAGTCTTTCGCGCGGCAATACAATGTATCTTTTATTTTCTAAAGAGTCCGCCAAAAAGTCTATACGCACTTTACTAGATATCATCTATAATTTTTTTCCCTAAGAGCAAAATCGAAAGCTTACAACCCAGTATTATACATGTAGTGAATGAAAATGATTCCGATAAAAGACATTGCCACAAATGCCACCTAGACATAGGAGATTACTGATAAGATTTTTCTAGGAAATGGATAGGAGCAACCGTTCGCCGTATGCAAAAATATCTCAACGCTAATGATAATCACTTTGAACAGCTGTCGCACCTGTAGAAATCTTTATGAATTTAGTGTTACTTTTTTTATTTCCTAAAGTATGTATACATTTTTTGGCTCTGTACGCAAGATGTTCTCGAATATGACTCTATATACAGGATGTTCTCGAATAACGTGTACAAACTGAGGGGGGGGGCGGGATAGAGAGATCAAATCTAAGCAACATTTCCCTCTTTCATTTTTTCTCTGGGGCATTGTTTTTGAGATAAAAAATGTTGAAATCCTACCTGCAGGAAACAGTTGTTTATAATCTGTGGGTACACTTAAAGACACCTGTGGGATCTGATGAAGAGCTGGTAACCAGAATCACCGTAGCTGCGGACCAGATTCGCGAAGAACCAGGAACATTTGAACGTGTACGTCAGTCCATGCGGTGACGTTGTAAAGCATGCACTCATGCCAGAGTGAGTCAATTAGAACACTTATTGTAAAACATTTGCATGTTTCATAAAAAACAAGTCACATTATTGGACTGCATGCAATGAGTTTTTGTTCTTTTTATTACATGATTGACCATGATTTTGACATGTTCCAGAAGCAGGGATTGAGTGGCATATTAGGTCTATGCGACGTCCAACATTTTTTATCACAAAAACAATGCCCCAGAGAAAAAAATGAAAGAGGAAAATGTTGCTTAGATTTGATCCCTCTATCAACCCCCAAATCTGTACAAGTTATTCGAGAACACCCTGTATACATAAATATGAAAAAATTATATTTTTTCCAAGCGACGCAGGGTACTTCAGCTAGTATGAAGTATAATTGGTTTACGTTTGTTTGTTTGTTCAAGAGATGGCGCTAGCGTTGTTTTTTGAAAAAGTTCTTTAATGCACTTGTTTTCAATATAAATAAAGCAGTGATTATCTGTCTTCAACTTCGAGCCATCGTATCTCAACGAGGTGTTTGAGCCTTATACCAATTAATTTCCCTTTTCTAGACGGCAGAAATCAAATTTTCGGTTAATGCTCAGTATCTGCACATCGCGCGTCGACTGCTTCTGCAAAATGAATTGCCGTGATTCCTGTAACCGGCTGGGGGTAAACCAACTGCCCCCTGTAACCAAATAGGTTGGGGTATATATCGGTAAATTGCCCCCGGTGGGGGACGTCGTAGACAAAACGCCGAAAGCGTTCGAGTAATGGAAAACAGTCACCCGCGAAGCCCGCAGGGCCGATAGTGGGACTTGCGTTTGCGATTGTGCAGATAGTGAACATTAACTAAATTTTCTCTTAACGTGGTCTCCTTTTGCTTTTTTAAAGCATTTGATTGATTTTTTAACTGCCTTTCCTATTACTTTGAAAGACGGGAGAATCGTTCATGGCGTCCATGTTGTTTTAGCTGTTGCCTTTGCCTTACTGCAACAGGCAGCCAATCAGAAGAGCAGAGTGCTCTGATCGGATTGGCTGAGATCTGAGCACTTTCTCGCTCTAGCATGCCAGAGCTAAACTTTCCTGTTTCAAACAAAAAACCCTGGCAACACCTTTTCTGGCGCCAGTTGCGTCCACTCGGGAGAAATGACCATGGCGTATATGTGAATGGCCTTGCGAGAACCGTATCTGGCATGTATTTTCTGGCGTGGTTGAACTTTTCTCGCGTGGACAAGTCTTTCTCGCGTATATGTGAATGCGGCTTAAGGCTTCAATTGTTGCAATATTCTCTGGCATCAACTCGTTGTGCCTGACCCGGGCGAGGGGCGTCTGATACTGCTGTCACAGCTCGTACACCATTTTTAAATTTTAACTCCATTCATAAACTTGCTGCTGTGACAAACATGCATAATACTTACACTTCATTAGTCTATGAATTTCAATAGGTTTCACACGTTCTCTACTCAAAAATCGGATAACTGAACGCTGTTCTTCTTTGGTGCATGTTTTGAAGTAGGACGGACATCTTTAAACTGTTGCGGTGAAGTTCTTTGCTTGTCTCTACTTTCCACCTACCAGATATTTCTACAACTCATTTTTAACGGATCTGCAGACTTACAACACTGTGGGGCAAAATTTGGAATTATAATTACAATTTTGCGGTTTTCATTTGACTCACCTTCGTAAAATTAAAACTGACATTTAAAAACGACATCCTCACACTTGGAAACGAAATGTGACGACCATGACGATTCTCTGGGCACTTTTCATTCAGTGCATCGTCATGGCGTCACAAAAATGCCTATATCATACTGTATCCAATTGTATTAAGTATCAATTCTCCACAATCAATTTATTTACAAAAAAGTGAGAAAACCCCCAACAATGAAAAAAAGAACATGCATAGGCGGACTGGCGGTCAAAGTCGTACCAGACAGGCAATGGGGAAAATCGGCAAAGACGGCAAATTGGAAACAATGAAGATTGGATTGTTAATAGACTTATCTTGGTCAGGTGACTTTTCAGTGTCGGAGCCTGTATTTCTCGTTAGCCTCGGGCGTATATGACCTGACGTCATGGGCGGACTGGCCCATCGGGACACTGATTTCATTTTCATTAGGTCATAGGTCATTGGCATCAGCTTAACCAACATATCCTAGAAAGAAAGCCTGCGCACTGAAACATCGTCATACATTGTTCCATCATCATAAAAAAATGATGAAGATTTTACAATATATGATGGTACAGACAACCGACAATCGAACAGTGAAGTATACATTTGTTCAGATGGGACGAAAGCAGCGTTTTCACAAAGCTCATCGAACCAGAATAAATTCCAAATGAAATACATTGAGGTAGTCAAGAAGCTTGACCAACCCAAGCTGTCTTCCATATTATAAAAAAAAAGAAAATAAGATTGACAATTGTCGGAAAGAAAATACAAACGAAATAAGAACAAAACAACGAGAAAGAAGATTATCACATATTCAAATAGTCCGGGAAAGAAACTTTGCTGATGTCTACAAAGTTGACGTCAAGAATGTGCCTCGGTTTTCGATACTTCATATGCCACTTCATATCCATTGAGTTCTTCAATATTGCAGTCACTAGGTCATTCTCGTGAATCTTCATCTTCTGCACCATAATCAAAAGGAGGTCCGGCATAAGCTTTCCGATATGGGCCATGCTTAAATCTGAGTGGATGGGTTGCTTTTTCACAATCCTTCTGCCAAGCCGGGCAATGGTCCTCAGGGTAACATTCTGGAACGACTGCAGCTCGCTCCATCTGTTTCTACAGATAGTCTCGCGCGCAGGCATGCCATAGAGGAGTATGGTCCGAATAATCGACTTCTACAGAAGTAACCTGTTCTCGATCCTGAGGGTGATGTTGCGACCCAGGAGAGCTATGAGACTGTGCTTAGCCCTCTTTGCTTTGTTCAGAGCGTAGATCACGTGACGATTCCACGAGAGTCTTGAGTCGAAGAAAACGCCAAGATATTTGTAGTTGTCTACTCAGTCCAGTTTCTTATTGAATAGAACAAGAAAATCTGGGGGACGCACAAAAGCCTTGCGCTTTCCGAAGTTAAGGTTCAACTTCCAGCAGTTAAACCAGTCTTCGAAGTGCTTCAAGGCGCACCGCAGCCGAGTGATAACGTGAGCCGGGTGGTGTGCCCATGTGATAATGGCAGTATCATCAGCATAGAAATATAGCTTACAATTTTCGGGTTTCGGGAAATCATGCACAGAATAATTAAATAGCGCGGGCCCAAGGACAGAACCTTGAGGGACACCTGCCTTTACAACACGGGGCGTGGATAAATTTATGCCAACTTTTGCTTGGTAGGACATGTCGGTGAGAAAGGATTTCACCATAAAAATCAACCCGGGAGGAAACCCGTCTATAATCATCTTGTTGACAAGGCCCCTATGCCACACATGGTCAAAAGCTTTACTGACATCGAGAAATGCCACCGCGCAGTACTTGGAAAGGTTCAGGGGGTGCTCAGGTCTTCAACGAGTCTCCATATCTGCATCTGACAAGAGTGGGCGGCACGATCATTGGTGAGACAGTGGTCTTGGAATCTGACGAGGATCATTTTCTCCAAAACCTTAAACATCGAAGGGAGCAGGCTAATAGGTCGGTAGCTCGCGGGAATTGCTGGATTTTGCCCCTGCTTGGGGATACTCAACACAATAGATGTTTCCAAGACGCAGGGAAGTAAGAACATTTCCAGCAGTCGCAAATGATATTGGTGAGCTCGTCAATAAAGTTCTTCAGGAGATTCATAAGGGCGTTATTACTCACCTTGTCTCTTCCTGAAGCCTTCTTTTTCAGTTTGCTTATGATGGTGGCAATCTATCCGGTCTCTGTTTTGTTCTTTCGTAAATGTTGCGAGACTTCATCAAAGTTGATAAGACCATCTTTCACACGTTGAGACATGACTTGGCATTAATAGGACCATCTATCAACATTAATAGGAGTAACAAACTGCATTTTCAATGAATCTGCAATAACTTCGGCATTCTCCTGATCAGTTTGCATAGTCACCTTGTGGTGTATGGAGTGGAGGAAGCGTAACATTTTTCTTCTTCTGTAAAGCTCTAACCATACTCCAAATGGAATTGTCGCGAGCTGACAAGCTTTTGAGTTTGTCATTCCATCTAGCGTCGCGAAGCTATTTGATCTCTTCTTGGACTCTTCGCACTAGTCTGTTGTACTTGGTTTTAGGCCATGGTTCATGATAGTTCAATACTTAACTTGATCTTTTGTAAGTCAGGCTTGAAAGTTCAACTTCGTTTAAACCTGATTTGTATTTACCAACATGTCAAGGCGGCTGCTCGGTTAAGCCATAGCGCAAGCCAAACGTCGTTGTGTCGATTTCTGTCATTGGTTCATAGTTTCACGTGACCTATGACGCGTATCTGACCCGACTTGCGTGGAAAATTTCGCAAATATCATCGTAAAATGAATTTATTTAGGAACAAAACGTCTTCCAAAATTCTAAGAGAATTCATATCGTCCTTCATGTTGTTTTGCTTTGACTGGAGTGTTTAGAGATACACAACGTATGTATATCAGTCTAAGATTGACTTAAGCGGCCGTTGAGAGCAACTTAAATTCAGCGACATTAAGGTTGACTTAACCGCGTAGTGAATATGACACGTTTTATTCGACTCGTTTTAAAATGTGCTGAATCGAAGCCGACGCAATCTAAACAAGCCGTGCCGCTTTTTTGTGACATCATGCAAACGGACGAATATTGTGACGTCATGCAAAAAGAAATTAAAAAAAATAAAAATATTTAAAATTTAAGATAAAATGATTTAATAAATAATTAAATGACTGTCATGAACTTTTAACTGTGTAATTAAATAATTATTATCATTTAACTCAAATTTATAAGAAGTCGTAACAGAGGAGGTAAGAGGAAAAACAACTCGAAAATTAAACACTGTTTTTATTAGTTTCCAATAAATTTGAATTGACTACAAATTGATGCGAGTTCGTTTTACAAAATTAATTGCGTCGAAGATTAGTTTCGTCCAAGATTAGTTTCGCCCAACTCGGAAATAACAGAAAAGGCACGAATTAATTATAGGAACCATAATGCATGACAATGAAACAAGAACTTAACTAAGGGTAAATTATATAAATTAAATATTATTCTTAAGAGCCAGGATAATTAACTGATAAGACACCCTACTGCACGAGTTTGAAGAGCCAGCCTAGTGTCGGAAACTAATGAGGTTATTCGGTGGTAGTTCCACACATGCGGGGCATTGAGGACTACTATGTGACAGCGTGGAATCCTCCAGGAAAATAGTATGTGGGCCTGAAGATCTGCTCACTCTGTACTCTATAAAAGGGGCTCCGTCAGTTGAGGTGTCAATTAACTGGGTCAAAAGATCGGTAGCGGCCAAATTCCTCAGAGGTTCCTCAGGGGGGCAACCTGGGCTCAATTCGAGATCTCGATGTCCGCAGTTCGTATGGAAACCTGGCATCCGCGTCCAGTTATGACTCACAAAAGTTCGTGTACATCTCCCTGGGGATCCGGATGTCAGCGTCGTTGAAATACTTTTGAGTGATGTGGCATCAGCTGGAGACCTCCCTTTTGAAAATATAATGAAATTGGAATTTGTAGAATAACAATGTCCATTTATGCAATGGTGAGGAGTTCAGAAATTGAGGCTTTGTAAAATACGTAGATTCGCCTGGCATATGTGTTCTGCGATAACGATGACGGCAACTGGAGAAAGCTTAGAAATTTTCAGCACCGAGGAAAGCGAGGCTAAGAGAATTACAAATATTACTTTTACAAACATGATGGAAATACCGTTTGCTCGAGGCCCAGCTGGCCTTTTTCACTGGCTCTGAATTTTCCGCACATACGTCAGCTACGTCTCTCAAGTTCGTCTGCAATCTCTAATTTTCATAGTCCTTATTTTTTCTCCTTTCATCGGGCTGATTCGAACATTTTCTAATTTTACTCCGTGTTGAGGCTCCTTTTATGTCGCTCCTAATTGCCTCATTAGCCATACAATTATGTGCCGCCAAAAATATTGCGCTTTTACCTTTGTCGCGCTATTAACGCTTGCAGGTGACAGGTTAGACCCTCGCTCGCTTATTAAAATCGCTTAACCTACGCAAAGCTCTTGCTAAATTTCTCATTAATACTAAATTTCTCTTTTTTTCTACTAAATCTTCTAGGTTCCAATCGCATTATCGATTTCCCTTGCACACCTTCTCACCCTTACCAATTTCATTTAAGCATATTTGCTTAATCTGGTATGGGCCTAACAAGAACTGTGTGTTGCTACCATTTAAGGTAGGCTCCCTCGATCCTATGCTCATCTCCTTTTGATTTAATAGAACAGCTGTTGGCATTCCATTATTTTGATCCAACAAATTAACTCCGAAAATCCTATTCTATTAAAGACTTCGGCATGATTAAAAGGTCCCTTAATTTCTTTTAATCTTTTATGCCTAATCTCTGATTTACTATTGCTAACGACTCCTATCTCATCCCTAAATTAGTTTGATAATCGAATATCAATATTATCCTCTAACTCACCGTAAAGGTTGTACGTTGATACCTCAAACTGGCCTTGTTTTTTGCAAACCACAATAACTACCTTTTAAAACCTCCAGCTCTACTTCATTCTTGATCCTTTCGTTTTTGACTAACTATTCTTTAGGCGAAGATTAAAGTTACCTTCCAACCCGTGATTATTTTACACAATGGTAACTTTGTGCTCCTTTGGTAAATATAATTTAGTACTTCTGTCAAGCAATTGAGAATTCACTCCTCATCTAATTCTTCCATTGCACATAATACCGATAGCGATATCATTTGCTCAGTCCTTTTTCTTTCCCCTGTTTCCTTAATTGACCAAGCGAGCGAAGCGAGTAAGGTCTAAGTGGTGAGATGCTGAAGCGTTTGTATCTTTGTATGTTTGTTCGACGATAACTTGAGTACACCAGCAGTTGAGGCCAATAGAATTTTTGAGTTCGAACATGAGTAGGATCGGTCGTGGGGTTACGGAGATATAGGGTGTAAGAGGGACGAAAACTATAAGCTAAGCAAATATGTCCGTGTGTGGTATCAAGTGAAAGGGCGTAACTTCGGTGTCAATAATTGAGTATCATGAAACTGATCTGATGATGGAGCCGGAAGGACTATGGGCTCCATCATCTAAACAAGATAGGCATATCATGTTCACTTTCGTTAAAATCGTCTTGATGAGTAGGTACTAAGCAATGAACTGATGTCCAGAGTGTGATGATGGAGGCAGGGATTTAATGAGTCGATTCTGTAGTCATAATAAAACTACTGCTCAGTCTCTATTTTATCGCACTCGTCCATGCGCGCGGTGCGTATTATTTAAATTTAAATTTTCGGTGTTAGTTTTTTTCTGTTTTTAATATGTTATAATACCTCGTTATTATTTAGTTTAGCTACGTACTTTAAATTTAGTTTAGAATTTAAGTAGGTATTTTGTATTAATTTAACTATAATAAATATGTTCTAATAAATTGGTTTCCCTTCCGGTTTTGTCGTAAGTTAACTTTTTATTTTTTGTTCTTTATAAACAATTTGTTTATATTGCACTTGATGTACATTTTCTTGTGATCTGTTAGTGGGTAATTATTTTGTGCACACATTGATCAACTGCTTGCAATGCAACTAGTGCTTGCAACTGCTCGGTGATCTAAAATAATTACCTCCAGTAATTGATCGAGCGTTTTACGGAAGTGGCTACTCCTCTTCCCACGCAGATCAATGACAGATGCTCTATAAATGCATTAAAAAATGCGTGATATTAAGTACAGTTCATCGTCAACAAGGTGGTGATCAAAGAGTATTCAGGGAGGTCCTTGATCACTTGAGTGTGGGAGAAACAACCTTTAGTGATTGGAGACATCTAATGACAGGTGAAAATTCTCAATTACTGAATTACCTGAGTTTGAACAAGCTTTAAATTTAATGAAACTGTTCGATCCCAAAATTTGCTAAACTTAGAACCTCTCAGCAAGCCTATTGCTAAAATAGAATCTAAAAATAGTAACCTGACTGCAGCAAAAGCCGAAACAGAAATTGCACAAGGCTTAGAAAAGACTTTATATTTAGCAATGGGCTGCAGAGTCATGCTGAAAACAAACTTGTGGGTCGCAAGGGTTTAGTAAATGGTGCTCTTGGCTATGCTAGAGACATCGTTTTCGAACAGAGACCAACTGCACCTCATTATATGCCTATATTCACCTGTGCGGAATTCGACTAATACACAGGCCCTGCCATCGACGGGCTGATACCGATTGCACCAGTAACGCGATGGCAGAAGTCGGGTCAGTTTGCGTGTTCTCGCACACAATTTCCATTGTCTCTGGCTTGGGCAGTCACTATCCACAAATCACAAGGGTTGACGCTTGACATAGTAATTGTGGATATCGGTGACAAGGAACTAGCGGCGGGATGCATATATGTAGCGTTATCGCGGTCGAAGAGATTGGATGATATTGTCTTCGATTGCATTCTTGAGTTCGCTAGATTAAATAACAAAAACGAAAGCGTTACAAAATAGAATAGAAGAGGAGAAGAGATTGAGTTGCCTAGCAAGAGCGATGTAATTTTCATGGAAAATATTTATTATATCCACCCCATTTATTAGTAAAAAAATATAAAAACCAAATAGAAAATTATAAAATAAAAAATATACAAAAAATATTTCCTTAATGTAATAAAAAAACAAATGGTACAAAAAGATTAAATTTTTAAACAACAAAATACTAAAGCACGAAATTCCTAAAAAATAAATAAAAAATTATTATTAAATTCCACAAAAGAAATAATAAGAAAAAAAAGTGCATTAAGACCCCATTAAAAGTGCTTACTTAATATTACCTGCCACCATTGTCACCACAACGAGGCCAGTTTTGGCTACCTTCCCTGCCCATCACACACCATCGTAAAAAGTCCCTGCAATGAGGCTTTTTATTCCAGTTAGATGCCTTTTTGGATGTATTTTAATGAAGTATGTAGGTGCTTTAAGTTTGGAATAATGGGTCAGAAGGGAAAATCGCGAGGTTTGAGTTCGGGGCGAACTACTAGTTTTCGTTCATAATGGTCAATCAATTTAACTCTTATATTTACAGTATTCTCTTCTATGGAATCCGGTGGTTCCATGCCGATATTACCACAAGCTTTTTCCACTCTATCTTCTTCATCTTATTCCTACCTTCCTCCATATCCGTAAAAATGACAGGAGTGGCAATTTTTTTTTCTTCCGTCTCTTACGTTTTTTCTGTTGTTTTTTTTCTAATGGGCTTAGATTTGGCCCTTTTGCTAACTCTTTACTTTTTACTGAATCTTTATATTTGATCATCTTGCTACCACCTCGTCTTCTTCTGATCCTACTCTTTTTCCTATATTATCTCCTCGGCCTTCCTCTTCACTAACGTTACATACATTAGCTAGTGCCCATTCCATTACCATTTCTAAATTATCAAACTCCTTCTGTCTTAATTTAACTTGTGATTTACCCGAGAATGAATTACTATCTTAAATCTTCACTTAAAACTGTCACGGAAATCGATTCCACAAGTGATTTCCGGCGACACTGGCTGTTATTACCGCTCACGTATATTCACCCGTTCGAAGGCGGGGGAGGAGCGGGGCAGACAGTGTCGTCACAACCATCATCACGCAAGAGCCAATGGAGACCAGACGAGGCTCCGTGACGTCAAACCGAAGCTTTCTTGGCGGGAGATTTCATCGCTAAAGAAGACAGCGACCCGAACTATAGAAGGGAAACATCAGAAGGATCTCGGTCCAACACCGAAGAAGAAAGGACTTTTTGCAGTCGCCCGTATTGGTCGGAGACCTCCGGACCCTCAGCTTGATAGAAGCGACGACGTGGCGAGCCGTCCGTTTCCCTTATCGAAGCAAGGCGGGCACGGCGGAGAAGCACCGCAGGCGGCGTTTTCGTTGACGAACAACTCCGGCAACGAGAACGAACCGACGCGCTGGAGTTCAGCGGAAGCAACCGGGAGATGGTTGCTGTTTCGGACGCCCTTGGTGGCGACAACTGCGACTGTAAGTGTAATTTCCCTATCGTGCCTTAAATCATGTGCGTGGTCGTACGTATTTAGTGACCTTCACGGAAGGGAGAACGAACGGCGTTCAGTAATTAGAGGCTTCTTCCCTGCTGGGCTGAACGCCTATCTATCAACCCAGTACGGTTTTGCGTACTTTGCCTAATTAGGCCGAGACAAGTTCGCAGAAGTGTTTCCCCGGTTTCGAAGTGGAATGCTTGTGTTATTTTAGCGCCCTTTTGTGTGACTTAGAGCTGGAGGGAAAGGGCTAGTAAATGTAATGATTGTATTTTTATTTTTCTCCCTCTTATTGTGACCAGCCCTCCTGGTGAGCACTAGTGTGAACGCATTTTGATAAATGCATAAAATACTTATGTCTTCTGTATAGTAGAGGTATTTCACAGATAATTTACGTGTGTAGCAACTAAGGTTTTCAATGTTAGCAGGAACTTTATCTGTGCGAACTTTTTCCTTTGTGTAGTGCATTCAAACTGTCAGAACTTGTGTGTTTGTGTGACTACCGAATTAGACTCATTAAATTTATCTGGACCTTGATCAATTCAAATTCCCGGACTTGGACTTTAACAAACATTTTAGTATTTGATTCTTCTGCTGTGTCAATTAAACCCATTCGTACATGTTAAATTTTGGCGCTGTAGTTAGGCATAAAAATATGAGAGGCCATTTCATGTGCCGTCGTTGAATTGTATTACCCTATAGACATACTGCCTAATTTTTACGTAATGTAATTGATTGTAGAATTGTATTACTCTATAAGTATATTGCCATAAGTTTTATGTGGTTGTTTATTTGATAGGTTAAGTAAAGTACGAATCTTTGACCAGGTTAAGTTACAAGCTGTAGTAATATTTTTGTCTTTGAGAATTGGAATTGCATATGACATTCTCATTCTTGTGTTGTGTTATAATGTAAGTAAGTTTGCTTATCGGAATTTTTCAGATTATTTAAGTATTATGTGAATCTTGAATCAACCGATTAGCTCGGTCTAGTTTTTGTAAGAGTAATATTGTGTGACTGCTCTTTAAATTTTTGAGATAGAATTCTCTGTTGTTTTGTTAGGCCGTAAGATATCAATTTTATGTTTATTGAACTAAGGTATTGAATTGAGTATCAGTTTTTCTGTCAATTCTGATATCAGTTAAACAATTTGGATTTATCAATTATTCTAATGTATTCGAGCTAGGAAATTTAGCTCTTTGTTATATTTTATCAAGTCTTTTATTCATATATTTATTACAGTGTTTTATTGAGTTTTTCCTTTATTAAACTTTATTTTTTTTCAACCTTACCCTGATAACGTGCTTTATTCATTTTCCACTGCGTAAACATTTTACTCTGTTTTTACACGTTACAAAAACCTTTAAGAATACCTTATTATATTCTCTTAGCAGCTGTATGCTGCTCTCACTATAATGGTGTTTTCCCAGCCAATCTATTAATTCTTGCCCCATAGCTTACTACTTTACTAGCTTTTCACCACACTGATGAATTTCTGAATGCCCTGAACCATCTTACTCTCCTTTATAGTGCCTCACCTTCTCATCTGTTAGATGCAATCCAATAAGATCGACACGCCGTCTGTTGCAACTGCACTGAAAAAATGCTGAGAAGGAAAACAAAAATCTCAATTATCAATAAATCAAAAATAAATGATGGACTACTAGTGTGAAAGCTAAAACTAAGCTGACCCATCCTTCCGACTCGTAAATTGCTTGACACCGAGCACCTTCACCTCTCTGTCACATACTTTTGAGTTCGTAATTAAGTAATTGATATTTTCACCCTGAGTTATAGGAAGTCATAACAGAGAAGGTAAGAGGAGAAACAACTCATAAATTAAACACTGTTTTAATAGTTTCCAATAAATATGAATTGACTGCAAATGAGAATTCTTTTTACAGGATTAATTTCGTAACTAATTGATTATAAAATCAGATGGAGCAGAATGTACGAGCGATTATTGAGATATCCACAAATTACAAAATTAAATTGAGGGATTCCCTGTTCAGACGCAGTTGAGACAAGAGATGACGAGATGACATATTGCACCGCAACCGAGGACAGCGGCAACCGTAAATTGTAAGTCAATGGTTGGACCCAGCCTAACTCAGAAATAACAGAAAAGGCACGAATTCATTAAAGGATTCATAATGCATGTCAATGAAACAAGTAATTACTAAAAGTAAATTCAAATAAATTAAATATTATTCTTAAGAGCCAAGATAATTAACTGATACGACACCCTACCACATGAGTTTGAAGAGCCAGCCAAGCGTGGGAAACTAATGAGGTTGGTAATTCCACATTTGGAATCTCCCAGAATAGAATATGTGGGCCTGAAGATTTGCTCACTTCGTACTCCGTAATTGGGGCAAAGTCCGTTGAGGTATCAGTTAAATGGGTCAAAAGGTTAATAGCAGCCAAATTGCTCAGAGGTTCCTTAGGGAGGCATACCGGCTTGAATCAGGTCTCGATATCCGCAGCTCCTATGGCAACTTGGCATTTGTGTTCAGTTATGACTCACAAATGTTCGTGTATATCTTCTTAGGGGTCTGGATGTCAGCAGTGTTGAAATACTTTTGAGTGATTTGGCAGGTCTCTGAAAAATATAATGAAATTGGAAGTTGTAGAATAACAAAGGTCATGCCTGCTATTTGCGTCTTTATGCAATGGCGAGGAGTTCAGAAGTTCAGCGAGGAGTCGTTGTAAAATCCCTAGATTCGCCTCATATATTTGCAGAGCGATAAAGAGAGGGCAACTGGAGAAAGCATCGCCGATGAAGGCGAGGCTAGGAGAATTAAAAATAATATGTTTTCGAACACAATGGAAAAACCTTTTGCTCGAGGCCAGGCTGGCCTTATTCACTGGCTCTGAATTTCCCGCACATACGTCAGCTATGTCTCTCGAGTTCGTCCGGATTCTCTTATTCATGGTCCTCGTTATTTCTCCTTTCATCGACCTGATTCGAACACTTATAATATTTCTCCGTATTAAGGTTCTTTTTATGTTGCTCCTAAATGACACATTATTCATGGAATTATGTTCCACTAATAATATTTCTCTTTGACTTTTGTCGCCGACCATTAAAACTGGCAGGTGACAGCTTAGATTTGCTTGAGCGAAGTCACTGAAGCATTTTTTGCTCCTTTCTCTGCACCTTAACTCTCCATTCGTTTGCATCATGTCATCAGGAGCTTTTGTCATCAGAATTTTACTAAGATTATATGAAAATGACCCATGTTTGTCAGTAATGCATTTTATTATACTGTATTTACATATTTATCTAAAATAAAAAATTCACATTTCAAAGTATCCCATTGGTATTCGTGACGTTTCAACAATAGAAGTGACGTGGTGCCGTGGCTGCTTAGGCTAAATGTGAATGTAAGAAGTTTGTCATTTGGAGCTTATGGCCGAAAGGTTGGCGTATACAAATAATGTTAAAACCAGGTTGAACTTTCCAAGCCTGACTGGCAAAAGAGCGAGTTAAAGCTACTGTTGGTGAATATGGGCGTAATACAACCTCTGACAATTAAATTCGGTGAATGACGTCACACCCTAATCTGTGCGAGCTTTACGCGAGTAATAATGCATGGGAATACAAGCCCAGTCATTGTTTAAGCAAGTTCAGACAGGTCACGTTTGTGCGTGCAATGGTTTAGCAGATGCTCTTTTCTTCAGTTGAAGGTGTAGCGTGCGCACGTAACTGTGAATAATGGATCAAAAAGGAACACTGCCGTAATCGTGCAACAGTTTCTGGCCAACAAAGGGGTCGTATCCAGAGCTCATCCACCTTATTCACCGGACTTGGCACCGACTTTTTCTTGTTCCCACGCCTGAAACGGGTCTTAAAGGGACACAGTTTTTGCGGACATTCCAGACATTCAAGCAAAAGTGACACGTGAACTTAAAGCCATCCCTAACTAGCTTCCAGGACTTATAGACCCTAAGGATTTTGATGTCTATGCCGTACTTAACTCTGTCTCCGACCTTGTATAATTTATTTATTTTCAGATATTTTTATATAATTTTACTTTCATTCTCTTTTGTAAATCTTCTTGTCTTCTGACAAAAGATATGCTCTCTTTTCGGTCCGCGATTTGTTTGCTTTCCTCTTTTATCATTTTGTTTGGTTTCTTATAATAATTTCTGTTATTGGTTTCTTTAGTATTTTCTGTTCTTGGTTTCATATAGTAATTTCTGTTATTGGTTTTCCTATTTTCTTTATTGGTTCACTTTCTATTTCCATCCTCCAATCTCTTTGCATAAAATGTACCTTGTTTCTGTATACGAGGTTTGTTCAAAAATTACGTAGACTGTTTGAATTGCGCGGGCCCTGTTGGTCCCAATCAAAATCGTTTGGTGTCGCCATCTTCTGACAGATCGCTGATTACAAGGCAGTTTTTTGATTGCAAATATCAGTATTGGTTGATTAGCTACGCGGTTGTTTGTGAAGTGTGTTTTTTTTCGTTTGGCGGATTTTTAGAATGAGTGACTTGAATGAGCAAAGAGATGCTGTGAAATTTTGTGTTAAACTCGAAAAAACTGCCACTGGACGAATGGAAAAGGCCAGAAACGTGGACGAGAGGTGACTGGTTGTTTCATCACGACAACGCTCCAGCCCATTCAGCCCTCAGAACTCGAGAGTTTTTGGCCAAACACTCGATCACTGTTCTTCCTCACCCACCCTACTCACCTGACCTCGCTCCTTGTGACTTCTTCTTGTTTCCCAAACTCAAAAGACCTTTGAAAGGAAGGAGATTTGAGACGATTCCCGACATAAAGGCAAATGCGACGAAGGCGCTGAAGGACATCACAAAAGAAGCGTTCCAGGACTGTTTCCAAAAGTGGAAACACCGTTGGGATAAGTGTGTGCGTCGGGGAGGAGAGTACTTTGAAGGGGACCCAGATGTGTAACTTCTGAATAAAGTATATTTTGTTTTATGACGTCAGTCTACGTATTTTTTGAACAGACCTCGTATAAGGCCTGCGAGCCTCTTGTTGTGTTATCCATTAGTAAGCATCCATCAGAGAATAAACCTCCACATCGAATCCAACTCACTCCTGGAATCCAACGCCTAATTTCTGAAAGAAACAGGACTCGTAGACTATGGCAACGCTATCGTGAACCTTGGCTCAAAACCATCTATAACAGGCTAGTGCGAAGAGTCCAAGAGGATATAAAAGAGCTTCGCGACGCTAGATGGAATGAAAAACTCAAAAGCTTGTCGGCTCGCGACAATTCCATTTGGAGTATGGTCAGAGTTTTACAGAAGAGGAAGAATGATACGCTTCCTCCACTACGTACTCCACAAGGTGACTACGTCCAAACTGATCAGGACAATGCCCAAGTCATTGCAGATTCACTGGAAATGCAGTTTGTTACTCCTACCTACGATAAGCCCGAGAGCCAAATCATGTCTCAGCGTGTGGAAGAAGGTATTGTCAAATTTGATGAAGTCCCGCAGCATTTAATGAAGTACAACATCGAGGCTGGAGAGATCGCCAACATCATAAGTAAACTGTTAAAGAAGAAGGCTCCAGGAAAAGACAAAGTGCATAATAACGCCCTTATGCATCTCCCAAAGAGCTTTATTGACTTTCTCACCAATATCATTAGCGACTGCTGGAAATTTTCTTATTTCCCTGTGGCTTGGAAGCAATCTATTGTGTTGAGTATCCCCAAGCAGGGGCAAAATCCTGCATTTCCGGCGAGTAACCGACCTATTAGCCTGCTACCCAAGATGTCCAAGGTGTTGGAGAGAACGATCCTCGTCAGATCCCAAGATCACTGTCTAGCTGACCTTTTTCGGGAAGAGCAGTTTGGCTTTCGTGCTGCCCACTCTTGTCCGATGCAGATATGGAGGCTGGTTGAAGACCTGAGCACCCCCCTGAACCTATCCAGGTACTGTGGGGTGGTATTTCTCGATGTCAGTAAAGCTTTTGACCAAGTGTGGCATGAGGGCCTTGTATACAAAATGATCAGAGATGGGTTCCCTGCCGATTGGATTTTGATGGTGAAATCCTTTCTTGACGGCAGATCCTATCAAGCCAAAGTTGGAGAAGATCTTTCCACACCACGTTTTGTAAAGTCCGGTGTCCCTCAGGGTTCTGTCCTCGGGCCTGTGCTATTTAATTACTTTGTACATGATTTCCCGAAACCCGATCATTGTAATCTGTATTTTTATGCGGATGATACTGCCATTATGACATGGGCATATCAGCCGGCTCACGTCATCACTCGGCTGCAGTGCGCCTTGAAGCAGTTCGAAGACTGGTTTAACTGCTGGAAGTTGAACCTTAACGTCAGAAAGTGCAAGGCTTTGTACCTCAATAGGAAGCTCAAGCATCCCCCAGATTCTCTTGTTCTGTTCAATAAGAAACTGGACTGGGTGGACAAATACAAGTATCTGGGAGTTATCATTGACTCAAGACTCTCATGGAACCAGCATATGTCCTATGCTCTGAATAAAGCGAAGAGGGCTAAGTACAGTATCATAGCTCTCATGGGTCGCAACAGCGCCCTCAGCATTGACAACAAGCTATTTCTTTACAAATCGATTATCCGGACCATACTCCTCTATGGCATGCCTGCGTGGGCGACTATCTGTAAAACCAGATGGAGTGAACTACAGTCATTCCAGAATGTTACCCTGAGGACCATTGCCCTGCTGGACAGAAGGACGGTGAAAAACCAATCCATCCACTTGGATTTAAAGGTGGCCTATTTCGGAAAGTTTATAAAGGATCTCCTTTTGATTATGATACAGAAGATGAAGACTTACGACAATAAGCTTGTGAAAAGAATACTAAAGAACTCAATGAATATGAACTGGCATACGAAGTATCGTAAACCGAGGCACGTTCTTGACATCACTTTTGAAGATATTAGCAACGTCTCTTTCCCAGACTACTGGAAGATGTGATAATCTTATTTCTCCTTGTATTTTTTTTATTTCATTTGTTTTTCTTTGTTTCTGACAATCGTCAATCTTATTTTCTTTTTTGTATAATATGGAAGACCGCTTGGGTTGGTTAGGCTTCTTGACTACCTCAGTGTATTTCATTTGGAGTTTATTCTGGTTGGATGAGCTTGTGAAAGCGCTGCTTTCGTCCCATCCTAACAAATGTACACTGCACTGTTCGATTGTCGATTGTTGTGTTATCCTTGATAAAGCCGGGAATAAAAGGCGAAACTAGTTGGAATCTGTCGTCTCTACGTTATACTGTAAATTTACTACCAATTTCGTTGATAGGAACAGTATTATGAGCCCTTATCTCACCGATGCTATCCCAAAAGTGTATTGCCTTCCAGGGTGATTATTTCGAAGGACAATAAAGTAAATGTGGCTCTACCTGTTTTGCATTTTGTTGTGTCTACTCATTCACCGAACTTAACCCTCAGAGGTTGTAGTTTTATTTAATATAAAGTACTAAATTAACATCAGTAATAATGGTATACCTAAAATTGATGGCGTTATTATTATTCTCATTTGGTTATCTTCGTTTAGTTTGTACAAAATAGGTAATTCTGTTAATATGAATGAATAGTAGGATACAGTAGATAGTAATATAAAATAATGAATAGAGCCAGCTCGGGTAGAGCCCAAGGCTCACCTCAGATACAGATGGCCCTTGTACAGAATATCAAGAACATTTTAAATACTGAATCCCCACACCCACTCAGAAATCAATAACTGCAAAGTCAGAATTATCATCTTCAATGATCCATTGCTGCAGATCGTTTACCATCCTTCAGGTATCCCTAGTGAAGCTGTCAACTCTATCATGCCTTCTGTGCTGCATAGAGTCTCATTCGAGCTAGACTACCAGTTCTCTTCAAACTCAGACATCGCGAATTTCCATTTGGACCCATTATTACAAACTTAAAGCAGCTAATAATTTATTAAAATACATCCTAATAAGCATGTATTTATTTTAGGTGGAATAAAAAGCAACATTGAGTGACATTTTATGATAGTGTGTGGTGGCAGGGAAGGTATTCAAAACTGGCCTCGTTGCAGTGACAATAGTGGCAGATAAGTTTTAAAAATGAACTTCTAATGGGGTCTTAATGGATTTTCTTTTATTATTACTTTTATTGTGGAATTTAATGATAATTTTCATTTTTTTCAGGAATTTCGTGCTTTAGTATTTTGTTGTTTAAGAATTTAATACTTTAGTATTTTATGTTTTTTTATTTAATTAAGGAACTGTTTTTTTATATATTTTTTATTTTACAATTTTGTATTTGGTTTTTTATATTTTTTTTACTAATAAATGGGGTGGACATAAAAAACATTTCGATGCTGGTCGAAATTCCCGCCTAGAATTTGATGGTGGGGAATCCTTGTTGAGGCCTTGGTCCTTGTAATGGCCATGGTCCTCGATGCAGTCTCCCTTCCAATCGCCACCTCGGTCCCTTTTGCAGTCGTAGGCTGGCCGGTTGCTGCCTTTTGTTCCTTTCGTGTGGTCCTGTAGGTCCTGTAGATCCACCGTCCTGGGGCACCGGATCAGGGGGGTTTTCTGTTTCGGGTATCGCAGCATCCGTTCGGGATTCAATGGGCGATGTCAGTTCGAAATTATCAGATTCCTCATCTGACGTAATATTTAAACATATCAAATGTTCATTAGGCACAAAGTTAAAGAGTTCACTCGCCTGCAATTTCGGGTTCCATTCTAATTTCGTCGGCGATGTGTTCCCTGTGACAGTGGCCCTGGAACCGCTCAATTGACTCGATTGCTGCCCGTCCTGGGGTTATACTTTCGCCGCCACCATTCACTTCGCATTCCCTTGTTTACTAGCGATGAAAATGTTTTGGCTGTGCTTCTCCTTGCCTCAGTTCTTTTACTTAGCTTGATTCCTTGAGTCCTTCGTGGTGGGGCTCGTCTCGTTCTCGATTTCTTTACGGGCTCTGTTGTGGGCGTCCAGTTGGCTGGTTCTCAGGGCCTCCATTCAGCCTAGTCTTTCCACTCTCGCCGCAAATGAGGCTTAGACAAGTGACTGTCACCTCGTCTCAGGTTCCATCGGTTAGGCCGATGGACTCGTCCCTGTTGACATTTCCAGCTGTCTTTCTGCATCGACCACCCTGGGTCCTGGGCCTGTCTGGGTCCTTGGGAATACCGGTGGGGATGACTTGAATGTTCGTCCTCTGACTCCTATCGCCTCCAGCTGCTTCGCCCAGCTCGTACATCAGATTCAATCAAATTGCTAGACTTTCGATGGACTCTGTGCTTCTCGGATCCTTGCCTCCCCTTTTTATTCGCCCTGCTAATAAGTTCCAATTTCTATTTTTAACTTTTTTATCTCCTGCTGCAGAATATCAATCATTTGACTATACTTTAGATATAATTGTCCCTGTTCTTTTACCATTTCTTCCAACATCATCATTTCGGTATCATTACTTCAAAATGCTCTGTCGTATTCTTGATTCTTTTCTCCTGCGCGACTTGCGGGTTCCTCCCTATTTTGACTTGCACTATTTTGATGCAAATCTCTTTCTTGCACTATTACTACTGATAGTCTTTACTTCCTCTTTCTTCATTTCAAGCAAGTAGTTTTTTAGCTCTGAGTCAATTTCCAACCTTGCTTGAAAACCATGACATTTTTGTATGAAGGGAATTTCTTTTGAACTAACATCTTCTAATATTGCCGTTCTACTTTCCTTTCTAACGTCCACTTCTTTAGCCAAATATATACTTCGTTCCTGATTCTTCCTTAGGTCATCACCTTTTTCCAGTCGAATCCTTGAACTCTGAATCCTTTTTGACTTTATCCATGCCCGTTTGTACCTTGCTTAAGATACCTAAGTGTACCTGTTCCTGGCCCAAACTCTTCTGAGGTGTTTCATCTGGTATTTCTTTTATCCATTCAAGGGGAATATTTACTTGCTTCAATTCCTCGAGCTCTTCTATTTTTATCTTTCCTATATCTTGGCGGAGGTTTTCCTTCGTAACTGTGCATTGTCTCATTCTTTCCTTCGACTTAGGATTAATATTCGCCTGTATATATTGAATTTTCTCACATAATTTTAACTTTATGCATTTTCTTCACAGTCTCTGCTAAAAATTCGCATAGCAACTGTGCATCCATCATATCTCTTCCTTATTACTTTTTCTAACTCAACATTGTCTGAATACTTCTTGGTTATTTACTTGATCAATATCTTGTGCTGTTTTCCAGAGCGATTTATTTCTGTATTTCTTATTTCTTCTGGTTCCTCTATAAGGGGTTTTTTGCTGTACTGCTTTCTTTAATTATTTTTCCTGAATTTAATTCCGAACACCCGTTATGGCTTCTCTGTTCTATTAAATTCATTTCCTTAACCTCCTTCCTTTGGTAACCCCCCTTTCTTTAACTCCCTGAGATCGTCCCGTTTACTTTCTATTTTCTTTTTCTTTTTACTCGTGCAAGTTCTTAATTTGTTGTTAGATGCTCCTCTTCTAACCCGTTTTCTTCTAATTTATCATTTCTTGTTTTACTTTCATTTCTCGCCACTCTCTTATTCCGATCTATCCTTGGACTATCTTTCTTTCTCCCATCGAAATTGCTTGGCTTATCCCATGAACCTTAAAACCATTCTTCGACCTGAACGTAGCATTCATCTATCCTTCCCCACTCTGTATTGCCCGTACATTTGTCAATCACTGCTGGATCCCCGACCTTAAATGTTTCCATCAATTTCCAGAAATGGTCAAAATGCTTATTTATAGGTCCGTTTAAATAAGATATGCCTTGCGCTTCCCAAATAACTTTTTTAGGCACTTGTAGCCTCATTTTCTTGTCCCACTTAACTTATTAATTTCTTACCACCGACAAATTTCTTTAAAGTTCTTTTTCCTTGTCTAGTTGCAACAATTCCTCTTCTTGCGCTCTAGTAGAGGTCCGAACACTGCAATATCTGTAGTTTGCCTTGTTCCTAGCACCTCACTCTCGCACAATTCTCCAACATCCGCGTACTGCGCTGCCGGGAATTCCCATAGCGTAAATGACAAAAAAATTTCAAGTTTTAGCAAAGTTGCAGTGGAAATGAGTGGATAGTCGTCAAAAGTACCTCCCCCCTCTCTGTCACGACTATCGACTATGCCGGACGGTACTGTTACCGTCACCCTCCAAAAGTTAGGCATAGATCATGTACAGAGAAAGGAGGAAGTGATGATTGAATTTCATAACTTTTAATAATTAGGTATAAATATGAATACAGTTCCTAAAATTGGATATACTCATGAATTAGTATAAATGGAATGAATAACTATCTTCTGGCCCCTGTGAGGCTGCACAATTAAAAGTAGTGGTTTGAAGTGGTGTCCAGAGAAGTTCGATCCATGTACTTGAGAGTTGGTTTCGAAAATTATATGATGCTTTCTTGTCATCGCTACTGAGGAAAATGGCGACCCAGTCGGGATTAGGAGCACGTAATTACATGCTACAGAAAAGAATAAAAATAGCATGAATTAGATACTCGACTGAACACTTCCTTAAATGCTAAGTTAACCGTTCTAGTGCGAGCCAGGTTTAAGTGCACTTTTGTTCTCCTTTATTCTAGGACACATAAAGTTTAGTTATGCGCAGCAATCAAAAGTTATACAAATAAAGTTAATGCCTTATTGAACTGACAGGTAAAATCGCTTACCCAACGTTGGAGAAAGCCAAGTGCGACTCGCTGCAAGAGGTCTGCACGTGGTCGCGACTTGCTAATGTCTGAACTCCGGTAGTTGACGCTGGTCGAAATTCCCACCTAGAATTTGCTGGTGGGGAATCCCTGTTGATGCCTCGATCCTTGTAACGGTGTTGGTCCTCGATCCTTGTAACGGTGTTGGTCCTCGATGCAGTCTGCCTTCCAGTTGCCGCCTGGTTCCAGTCACAGGCTGGCCAGTTGCTCCCTTTCATCCCTGTCGTGTGATCTTGGCTGAGAATTGCTCGTAGGTCCACCATCCTGGGGCACTGGGTCAGGGGGGATCATCTGGTCCGGGTATTGCAGCATCAGTTTGGAATTCAATGGGCGATGTCAGTTCGGGATTATCAAATTCCTTGTCTGAAGTAATATTTAAGCATAGAAATGTTCATTAGGCACAAAGTTCAAGAGTTCACTCGCCTGCAATTTCGGGTTCCGTTCTGATTTTGTTGGTGGTGTGTTCGCCGTGGCAATGGCGCTGGGATCCGCTCGATTGAGTCGATTGCTGCCCATATTGGGGTTATACTTTTGCTACCACCATTCACCTCACCTTCCCTGGTTTACTGGCGATGAATATGTTTTGGCTGTGCTTTTCCTTGCCTCAGTTCTTTTACTTAGCTTGATTCCTTGACTCCTTCGTGGCGGGGCTCGTCTTGTACTCGATTTCTTTATGGGCTCTCTTTTGGGCACCCAGCTGGCTAGTTCTCATGGCCTCCATTCGGCCGAGTCTTTCCCCTCTCGCTGCAAATGAGGCTTAGACAAGTGACTCTCACCTCGTCTCAGGTTCCCTCGGTTAAGCCGACCGACTCGTCCCTGTTGAAATTTCTGGCTGTCTTTCTGCATAGACTGCCCTGTGTCCTGGGCCTGTCTGGGTCCTTCGGAATATCAATGGGGATGGACTCTGCTTCTTGGGTCCTTGCCTCCCCTTTTATTAACCCCGCTAATGAGCTTATTACTCATTCGATTTTGCAGGACAAGTAGGAGGCCACCAGCTGTTTTCTCGAACCTTCGGGCTCGGCCAAAAAGCTGTGTAGGAGGAGGATAGCTGCTGGCATAATTTTTCGCCAATCTTCCTCTTGGCGGCGCTCATCGTTGCTTGACTTCTAGCAACTTCACCTGATTGTTTCTCTCGGTTTTCACTCTCCTCGTTCAAAGAAAACGATCTGAAACTTGTGCAACTTTTGTTTCGGCCTTTGCTGCAGTAGAGTTACTTTTTTTAGATTGTATTTTAGCAATAGACTTGTTGAGAGATTCTAATTTTTATGAGATCGAACAGTTTCATTGTTTGGCATAAATTTTAAAGCTTGGTCAAACTTAGGTAGGGATAGTAATTCAGATATTTGACGTGTCATTAGAAGCCTCCAATCACTGATAGTTGATTCTCCCATGCTCAAGCGATAAAGGACCTGTCTAAATACTCTTTGATCATCACCTTGTTGATATGAGCTGTACATAATATCAGGCATTTTCAATAGATTTTATAGAGCATCTGTCCTTGATGTGAGTAGGAAGACGAGTAGCCACTTCTGTAAAACGCTGGATCCAATACTGGTGGTGACTGTTTTAGATCATCGAGCAGATTGCTAGCACTGATGTCATCGCAAACACTAGATCAAAGTTCGCACAAAATAATTGCCCACTAACTGGTCACAAGAAAATGTACATTAGGTGCAATATATAAAATTGTTTAATAAAGAACAAAAAATAAAAAGTTAACTTACGAGAAAACCTGAAGTGAAACCAATTTATTAGAACATATTTTGTATCATTTTTTCGAGTTAAATTATTACAAAATACCTACCTAATTTCTAAACTAAATTAAAGTACGTACCCTAACACGTTGAATACAAACCCGGGCGTTTATTTTTGTCAATGATCCAGACCACCCCGTCGATTAATCGAGAGCCGGCGTTTATTTAAGACTCGGCTTTTATTACGACTACAGAATCGATTCTTTAAATTCCGGGCTCCATCACCACACTCTGGACATCAGTTCATTGCTTACTCATCAAGACGATTCTAACGAAAATGAACATGATATGCCTACCTTGTTTAGATGACGGAGCCCATAGTCCTTCTGGCTCCATCATCAGATCAGTTTCATGACACTCAATTACTGACACCAAAGTTACGCCCTTTCACTTGATAGCACACTCGGGAATATTTGCTTAGCTTATAGTTTTCGTCCCTCTTGCACCCCATATCTCCGTAACCCCTCGACCGATCCTATTCATGTTCGAACTCAAAAATTCTATTGGCCTCAACTGCTGGTGTACTGATAATTATGAAGATCGGAGCAACGGTACTCAAATTATCTTCGAACAAACATAAAAAGTTATTTACATATTCATCTAAAATACAAAATTCACATTTTAAAGTATCCCATTGGTTTTCGTAACGTTTCAACAATAGTGTCACAAAGCATTGTGACAATTTCAGATTCCAGTATTTTCAGTCAGCAGAATATACTGAAAAATAATGCTGGAGTTTGTCTGTCGCCAGCCGTTGGCAACAGATGGCGCCGTCCGCAATCTAGGGAACTCTCTTTATATAGGATCCATGATGGCGGAAGGAAGTCGAGAGTTCGGCGCAAGAAAGTGCGCAAGAGAAAAAAAGCGGTCGAGCGGGAGCTTGGAAATGGGGACTTGGCTACCGAGATTGCTAGGGAAAGGACGTTTGCGGCTAAGGAGGATTTCTCTCAGGAACGAGAGAAGCATGCTGAGACGCCTTCACGGAAAAAGAAGGGAGAAGCGAGGGAGAGCTGGTGTGCTCCGAAGGCGTGCGTTGTAGCAACGAACTCTAAACAAGAGGAATGTTCTGCGTGCGCGACTCTTGCTCCCTTTCGAACTAATTGTGCTTCTGCAGTTTCATTTGTAGCGGAAAACTTTGCAGTTGGACACAAGATTCCGGAGACGTTTTTGGCTGCGACAGTACAAAGAGGAGTCAACGTCCGCGACCCTGAGGAATGGGGTCTCGTCAGGCAGCGAACTACGTGGATGAGTACGACGTCCGCCGCCGCCGTCATTGTTGACGCGAGTGAGAGAAGACGTGCTCCCGCCGAGCAGAGGACAGCTTTCTCTACACCCATTACGGATCGTTTGAAACCCGGTCTGGAGTCAGCCTTCCTATCAACGTCGTGCGAGAGGTGTTTGGTCTTCGTTTCGGCACTGCAAGTGTCTGACTGGAGGCGAGCGTATCCCGAGGAGGAATTGGATCGTTTCGCCCCATCCCAATCTGTCGCCGGAGTGTTCCCCTGGTCCAGCGAAGCGTTTCGTCGGGAGAGTCTCGGCTCCTTTACCCTACTTTCGAGGTAAGCCAGAATTTTTCTTATTTTCTCCGTCTCGAAACTAATGCGGAGAGATAGGAATTAAATGGCGGTCTTGAGCATCTTATTAAGACCCCGTCACCCTAACCAGCTCTCGCTCACCCAGGCATTTTTTTTTGTTCTGCTTTCCAGTAGTGGGTTTGGCAAATTAGTTTTAATTTACGCCCCCTTTCTAATGAAGGGTGTGTTAGGGTTAAACTGTAATGCGCATAGTAATGGCATGTGGTTTATAGCTAAGAATGGGAGTAGTCAAGATTAATGTATGCCTCTCGTCAGACCGTGCATTAAGTTCTAGTCACTCGTAGATATAAGTAACTATGGCCATTTATTTGCTCAGGTTGTTTATTGGGCACAATGGCAGAGGAATTTATTGAAGGGGGTATCGGTTTGACATGTGTCCTGTATTAAATCGTTCCCTCATCTATTTTTGCAGCTTCCCGTGCGGACTGGTATCGGGAGGACCACGCCATGCATAAAAGCAGCGAGCGAGGCAGCAAGGATAAATGTTTCCAAGATGGGATGCGTCTACTGCCTCTATCCAGTACTTAGCAGCGGCGTCGAACGACGACCAACCTTTTCAATATAAGTTTATTTTTGGACACTGGTTTTGAAGTTTGTTGTTGCGGAGAATCTTTAAAAAAAAGTTTAATGTAAGTTGGGCCCGTAACTCCTAATAGTAGTTAATGCGGTGCCCTATGCTCCCAAATTTGGTTGTTGCTGTGATCAAGTCTTTTCTTTTGTCGCTCGACCGGGAGTTTTATTCTAGTGGGTATTTTCCACGTGTTAGTGGAAGTCCCAAATATTATATCCTATTGTTTTCTTTAAGAGTGACCGCTCCTAAGGCGAGCACACTCTATTGACTATTTCCTTACTGTACAATTTGTTATTCATTTAGTCAATAAATAGGTTTATTACTTTTTCAAAATTATATGCTCCTTGTTCACTTTATCTTATCATTCACCTAATTTCCACTGCGCGTATCCGTGACAA
>JAHWFO010066741.1:0-20657 GCA_023313115.1 Rhysida immarginata | reverse complement strand
ACTTGGTAGCCGAAATGTATACATATATGATACATATTAAACTTCTTTTGTGGACAAGTGGAGTTTCCTTCCTCTCTTTCTTTGATACAAGCATCCACAGATTCTTAAGGTCAGTGTATTTTATTTCTTTATTAAGGTCTGATCTCCTCTACCCTTAATTTAATCTTGTGAGTGCAGATGACCCAGTAGGGCTGATTGAGCTGATAACTTTAACAAATGGCCTGGTGATGATGGAGATGGCTAATAGAACCACCCATATTGGTGATAACTATGATTGGTGCTAATGCGTTATTTGATATCGGCTCGGACGTCACCCGGGTTACCAAGGTCCGCGCTCGTGGGTTAGGCAGAGGCTAACGTTCGAAAATACGTCAGTCTCTGAGGGCCATTGGTGGCGAAAGCAACATTAACCCCTGTTCGGCTACTGCAATGTTACAACCTGTCCCTAGTGTTTCAAGAGGTCCTTTGCCCTCGACCACTAAGGCAGACAAGCCTCACCAATACATGAAATGGACAAATGACATAAATTATGTTATCATGCGAGCCTAATAAGCAGTTACTAAATTGAAAACTGACACTAAAGTCTCCAGACAACGCTTATATAACGTTTTCAACGCTTATATAACGCTTGTACCTGTTGTACAACTTCTGGTTTTATTTTCTGTAACGTGGATAGAGTTCTCACACTGTAAGGTGAAATGGAAGAATTCACTTTATCGCACTCAATAGGTAGGGACGTCACAGGGATAGTATAGTTTATACCCTCATGCGTGATCTATGAGTGCTTGTTTTCACTCAAGCCTGCTCGCAACCGCTCGTTGCAGCCTATTGTTGAAGTACCAGGATTTAAGAAAATTAGAGCATTTTAAAAAAAAATTTCTTATCTATCCCTACCTACTGAGCGCGTTGAAGTGAACTCTTCCATTTCACCTTACAGTGTGAGAACTCTAAGGGTATTAAATTGTTCCTAACAATAATTGTGTGACGTTGATCTGCAATGCGTTGTTCTGTGATTGTGATGTAAGGATGTTTACAAAGGGACATATCCTCACATCATAGTCACTGAACAACGGATTGCAGATCAGCGTCGCACAAGTATTGTTAATAGGATCCCTCAATGATCGAAATTCGATCACATTTCTGAGAAAAAAATATATATGTGTAATTGTTGTAGTCTCAATCTTGCTTATTAATAAACTTTGAAGAATGAAAAATAGATAACACAATAAATATCCAAAATGCTTTGCATGCCATTTCTGACACTCCCGATTCATTCACCGCAATGAAAAATTAATAATAATTAATGTTATAAACTGGAGATAAGCCTACCAGTTGGTAGAGGCGTCGGCCATGACAGCCGAAATTCCTGGTTCGAACCCTGATGCCCATGAACAGCCGAAATTTTCCTTCCATTTTTCGATAAAAAATCTTTACCTGATGCTTGGTAGGATTATCTCCAGTTTATAACACTGATTTTTATTAATTTATCTGTGAGTTCCACAAACTTTCCGATGGTTGGATAGGAGAGATTCTCGATCTGTGAGCCAGCTGCCCGCCTCCCATTGGGCTTGAAACCTTGACAACTTGGTTGTCTTTAAGACACCTTGAGATAGCATGGCTGTCCGGGTGTCTGTGTTAGCCGAACTGGTAGAGGCATCGGCCATAACAGCCGAGTTTCCTGGTTCGAACCCAGTCGCAGAATTTTTCTTTCCATTTTTCGATAGAAAAATGTTTACCGCAATGATAACTTTGAAAATTTCTCGGAATAATATTTAAAGCAATCTAATGGTATCTTTTAATATATCTATCGAATTATTATCTAATTATAATATTTATATTTAAGCTAAATTGTCCCTCCCTATCTCTGAGTCTGTCCCCCCGTCCCACTGTGGAAAATTAAGGTCTGTTTCGGACCAAAAATCGATAACTTTTTTGTTACTAAAGAAAGAGTGTTAACAAAATTTTTAAAAAATAAATAAAAATCAAAAACTTCAAAATTGGTATTTATTTTATTTTTAACTAAAATATTACTTTCAAAGTGTATGAAAAATTTTAAAATATCTTAGAAAACGACGAAAAATACATAAAATGCTTTCAAATGAACATCAACAATACAACAATTAAAATTCTTTGTCATCAACAATGATTTGAGTTAATATGACATTTATTATTAAAAAAAAGTTATAAAAAAGACAATGCTACATGCGTTGACAAATATGGTGCGCAACCTTTTTTGAAACGCTTTTTACTTGTATTAACGTGAACAAATACGTAAACAAATAATATTGTGCACATCTAGAGTACAGGAACTTTCCAACCATATAAGTTTTATGCGTATTCGTCCACGTTAACACAGATAAAAGTGCATATAAAAAAATGTGTTGCCGTATTTATATATAGATGAACAATTTAATACCCTTACCCACATTACAGAAAATAAAGCAAGAAGTTTCACAACAGCTACAAGAACACGAACCATCTATACAAACCGGCATTCGACACAGATTCAAACACTGACATCACTAATGAACTTGTAGTACACTCACACAATAATGAACTTCACCATGATATTCATCCACAACACAACATGAATAATAAACTTATTGAAACAAAGATACCTTACAGTTTACACGGGAACAGATCCCACTCAAAGACAGGTATACCTAAAATAAACATAAACAACAAAACAGGGGAAATTTTATTTTACATGAACACATATATCTTACCACAGTACATTGAAGAAAATCTATCTTTAGAATACATACATCTTATTTACACTGGGGCTCTTACAGTTATATCCTCACTGGGAAAGAAACCAATCCATAAATACACACAAAAATTATCCACTCAACAGAAACCTAAATGGCAAAAGAGGATTGAGTCTGATATCGATGAAATCCGCAAGTTAGGTAAACTTACACAGTACATTAAAACAACACTTCATCAAAGCAAAACAAATGCCTCAAAGTTGTTTAAGAAAAATAAAAAACACACAAGACATGAGCAGCACATTACATAATATATGGACACATTAAAACAAAAACACAACGCCTGAAGAAATACAAAACATGCACTCAGCGCAAACAACAGAATAAGTTATTCACAACAATGAGAATACATTTTATAAGCAATTAAACAAAGCACACATAAACAGCACTCCAACATTATTGGTCTCAGTTGAGCAAAACAGGAAAGCTAGCTGGATCAGGGAAGAGGAGCAATCAGCACCCACACTATCAAACATGCTTTATACCGACATAAAACCAGATGATCTCTCACAAGTCATTAAACGAACTCAAAATTGGAAGGCTCCAGGTGTAGAAGGATTCAGAACTTCTGGTATAAGCGCTTCACCTGTTTGCATCCTGACCATTGCAAAACAGATTTCCAACACTTTGCAAACACCACAGACATTGACACACTTCCTCACACAAGGAATGCCGTACCTGATACAAAAGTCACATAACACTACAGATCCCACACAATATAGATCCCACCTATCACATGTCTGCCTACACCTTAAAAATAATAAGTTCCTGTCTCGCGAACAAAATTTATACACACATAAACACAAGCAACATTCTCATTGAGCAACAAAAGGGATGCCGTAGAAATCACATGGGTTGTAAGGAGCAACTCCTGATAGACAGTGTGGTCCTACAGCAAACTCACAATAAATATCGATACCTCCATGCAGCCCCCATTGATTACTAAAAGACCTTTGATAGTGTCCCACACTCATGGCTTTTACATACAATACGATTATATTAAAAAACCCTACACTTATCACATTTATAGAAAGTACAATTACACAAAACCTCACACTCAATATTGAAACCATGACGACTGACATTATACAGATAATCCAGGGCATTCTCCAGGGTGACTCACTGAGCCCACTAAGCAATACCATGACCTACTGTTTTATTACAGACCTGCTTAACTGAATAATTTCCATTGTTGCTTTTCGCATTTCTAAATTTTGCCATGGCGCTGTTTAACCCCCTCTCTGATTGTTTCCAACAATGAAGCCTACGTTTTTGCTTGGAATAAGATGGTCAGGTGACTTTTCAGTGACGTTAAAAACAAACGAAATAAGCATTCATTTCATTAACCAAATTTAGTTTTTTTTTATTCGCTATTTAACTTCCTTTTAAAATAAAGGATCCTATGGAAAAATGTTTTTAATACGTTATGTATTTTTTTCATTTTGTTTGCGCTACATTTTGTTTATCTCAGTTGGCAAGAAAAGAAGGGTTAAGCAGCGCCATGGCAACATTGAGAAATGCGAAAAGTAAAAATAGAAATTATTCAATAAAACAGGTCTGTAATAATATAGTAGGTCATGATAATACACATCACCATTACACAAACCAGTGTGCATGGCTGATACAAAATACACTCCTTTGAATCTGAACAGCAAGCAGGAGACCCATAATATTCCTACAACATGCACTAAACTTCAATCATGGCTCGGAAAGCAAATCCACGGTAGACATCCTCCTGACCTCAACGTCCGTACGTCGACAAAAAAGCGTCGAACTTTTGGTTAAATGAAGGGAGTCTCTTTGGGGAAACTGAAAAAAACCATGATTGCCATACAAGACCAGGTTATTAACAATAAAAGCTACAGAAAACATATTGTCAAAGATTCGAGTGATGGGTTTTGCAGGAAATGCCATATCTCAGAGGAAACCATCCAACACCTCATATCCGGTTGCGAAATACCCACGCAGACAGATTATTTACACCAACATAACCAGGTAGTCAACATCATACATCAACATCTAGCTAAGATACACAAGCTTAGTGACATCCACACTTCATATTATAAATATATCCCAGACACTGTCTTAGAGAACACCACACATAAACTATATTTTTACAGAGCTATAATCACTGACAAAACTATCTCTCATAACAGACCAGACATTACACTAGTAGATAAGCAAAACAAAGTGATCTACTTAATTGATATTTCCATCCCCAACACACACAATTTACAAAAGACAAACACTGACAAAATCACTAACTATACGGATCTTGCACACGAAATAAAACGCCTTTGGAAAGTTAACACGTTGTTCCTGTCGTTCTTTCTGCCACTGGGGTTATTCAACACACACTATACATAAGCCTGTCGATACTAAATTTTAACCCACACTCACACAAAACTTTACAGAAAGCCGAAATCCTAAACACATATCACATAGTAAGGAAATTCTTACACCCAAACATCAATAATCCCACGATCGCGTAATTTTTTCCCTTCTTTGCATTTGAGTCCCTTGGGCTTGGCCCTCTCTTGGGTCCGCCTCTGGGACTTGACTTTCGGACTTGATCAACACCATCTAGACAGAAGACCTGTTAACGGAAACGTCATACATAGTTACATCATCATTAGTCGACCAAATTTAAAGCTTATTATTGGTAGAAATAGGACTGAATGGTCGAATAATGATGATGTGACAATGTATGACGTTTCCGTTATCAGGCCTTTTGTCTCCAGAACAAAAATAATAATCAAATTTAATAATAAACGAAACTTCCCAATTTATGCAGAATGAAATGCATGTATATATTTATATATTGCTTATATAAATATGCTTTAAAATACGTAAATATATGTGATTAATCTAGTTAAACCATTATCGTTTGTAAATCCAGTGCTAGTTACACGAATAAGTGCAAACCTGCAGCTGCAGGCTCGTTAAAGGCTAAGCTTGGCCTTGTTTATTTACGAGAACAGCGAGAAAGACAGGCCTGGCAGCATTGAAAAAAATCACATCATCAGAGTTTGAGCAACAATCCAACTTGCATTGTCTTCATTTTGGATTTTAATATTCAGTGTTTTTTAGTTTCTTGGAAATAATGCCCAGCCTTTATCATGATCGTGCGGCAATTGTGGCTTTACATAAAGCTTTCTCACACTGTTTCTAATCTTCACAACTGTTCTAACCAATAAATTTTATTTAATTGTTTTTTTCTCAATCTTTCTGTCATTATCAATAAACCTAAATTAGACTAATGCTCAAAAAATTTACGTGTACTTTTCTCGTATATTACTTGATGGCGGCAACTGAACATTGGTATTCATATTATATTCTGTGATTGGCATGCCAGATTTGATCACTGTACGATATTGACAAGTCTTGCACTTCCCTTGTGAGTCTTTGTTTTTATCTTAGATTTTAAAAATCACTAACTCCACTTCAAATTAAACTTATTATAAAACGACCATTTCGTTTTAAGAATTTACGAAGCGTTTTAAAAAAACAACGGGAGTGCTTCTTGTCGAGCCGTTTCTAAAACGAGTTTTAAAGGGCCTTTATTATGAATTTAGAGAAATATTTGTAAGGAATGTTGCCATAGTTACACAAATAAGATCACAGCTTTTTTGCCATTGAGGCTTTTATTAGAAAACTCTTTTTTCTCTGTTATTTTGAACACATATTTATTTGAGATAGCTTTGAATTGAGGCAGTTCTCGACTCAGACGAATGCGAATAAAAAGTACGAGTAGCCTATTAGGGATTCTCCTAATTTATGACGCATGCGCGATATATTTCAACCGAGTCAGAACAACTTCCAGAAGACCTGACTACTCACTAGTTAAAACCACGGTAGAGATGTAGTATCTCCACCGTAGTTAAAACTCATTCCACTTGTATTCCACTATAAATCACATATATAAAGAGTAAAATCCACTTATTAAACTTTGCTAGAAATCGTTAACGCGATTTGTAAAAAAAAAACCAAAAAACAATTGAGTAAACAAAAAGATTAATAAAATATTTTAAAGTAATTAATTAAATGAGTATCATAAGAAATGACGGTTCGGAGAACGCTAAAGCGCAGGTATCGTTGCCTTCGAATGGTTGAGTCGCGAATTCAAATTCCGCCGAGGACGTAGATGTTTATCTTTCTGTTTGTCCTTGGGCTCAGTGATAGTTCCCCGCGGAATACGTTCCAAAGTCGACTTTGTACAAAGATAATCTAACCCACTTTAATAATAATAGTAATAATAGTAATAAACCATTAAGGAATGACATAAAGTAAAGAAAGGCTAAGCTAATCGCCGGCACATAAACTATTTGAAACATAATTTCAAATTTTTTTGAATTCCTTTTGAAAATCTAAAACAGGTTCCATTGAATCAAATGCGATAATCTACGAATTTTATAACTGCTCTTATATATTCATTCATGGCATGTTGTTATTTGTTGTTTGATATATTACATGGCATATTTTTTGAATGCTACCATAATGGAATCAAATTCAACCATGTACCACAGAATCAAATTCAAACACCTTCGAACTTTGTAATTATTCTTATTTCAATAATTACAGGTCGTTTCGTGTCATTTGATATAATGCATGCTGTATCTTAGCAGTGAAAATTTCCAGTGGTACAATAGTGGTATTATTAGCACAGGTACCCTTGAATAAATATCGTCCTTCTTCGAACTTTGTAATTGTTCTTATATATTCGTTCATAGCAGGTTGTTCCGAATCATTTTATATATTATATGCCATATCTTAAGAATGAAAATTTCCAGTTGTACAATTGTGTTATCAATAACACGGATACCACTGAATAAATGTCGACCATCTTCGAACTTTATAATTATTCTTACTAGGATCCCCCAATGATCGAAATTCGATCACATTTCTGAGAAAATAAAATATATGTGTAATTGTTGTAGCCTCAATCTTGCTTATTAATAAACATTGAAGAATGAAAAATAGATAACACAAAAAATATCCAAAATGCTTTGCATGCCATTTCTGACACTCACGATTCACTTGACTGCAATGATAAATTAATAATAATTAATGTTATAAACTGGAGATAAGCCTACCAGTTGATAGAGGCGTCGGCCATGAGGGCCGAAATTCCTGGTTCGAACCCAGTCGCAGAATTTTTCCTTTCATTTTTCGATAAAAAAATCTTTACTTGATGCTTGGTAGGCTTATTTGCAGTATATAACATTAATTATTATTAATTTATCTGTGAGTTCCACAAACTTTCTGATGGTTGGATAGGAGAGATTCTCGATCTGTGAGCCAGACGCCCACCTCCCATTGGGCTTGCAACCTGGACAACTTGGTTGTCTTTAAGACACCTTGCAAACGGACAACTTTCGTTGGCAACTCGGCTCCTATGCCACCTATCTGCACGCAAATTGGACGGTTTCCTGGGAGCAGGCAGCCCGTCAAACGTTCCAATTTTGGCGCGTGTACGTACTTTAGTTTTTCGGAGGTGGGTGCTCGAGAGACAGCATGGCTGTCCGGGTGTCTGTGATAGCCCAACTGGTAGAGGTGTCGGCCATAACAACCGAGGTTCATGGTTCGAACCCAGTCGCAGAATTTTTCCTTTCATTTTTCGATAGAAAAATCTTTACCGCAATTATAACTTTGAAAATTTCTCTGAATAATATTTAAGCAATCTAAAAGTATCTTTTAATATATCTATCGAATTATTATTTAAATATAATATTTATATTTAAGCTAAATTGTCCCTCCCTATCTCTGAGTCTCTCCCCCCGTGCCACTGTGGAAAATTAAGGTCTGCTTTAGACCAAAAATCGATAACTTTTTTGTTACTAAAGAAAGAGTGTTAACAAAATTTTTAAAAAATAAATAAAAATCAAAAACTTCAAAATTGGTATTTATTTTATTTTTAACTAAAAATATTACTTTCAAAGTGTATGAAAAATCTTAAAATAGCTTAGAAAACGACGTAAAATACTTTCAAGTGAACATCAACAATACAACAATTAACATTCTTTGTCATCAACAATGATTTAAGTTAATTTGATATTTATTATTAAAAAAAAAGTAATAAAAAAGACAATGCTACATGCGTTGGCAAATATGGTGCACAACCTGTTCCTTAATGCTACCTTTTTTTGAAACGCTTGTTACCTGTATTAACGTGAACAAATACTCAAACAAGATATATTGTGCACATCTAGAGCACAGGAACTTTCCAACCATATAAGTTTTATGCGTATTTGTCCACGTTAACACAGATAAAAGTGCATAACAAAAAATGTGTTGCCGTATTTATATATAGGTAAATTCGTTCATGACAGGACGTTACGAGTCGTTTGATATATTACACGCTGTATCTTAGCAGCGAAAATTTTAAAGCGCATCATAAGGAGTGGCCAGTACGATCTAGGAATCTGAACTCGATTGAGCATGCATTGGAGAAAACGTACATAATAACGTTTTATTCGCTCTTATTTTATCATTTCGGGTTGTTTGATATACTACATGCTATATCTTCTCATTGAAAATTTTTGAGGGTATCATTAGAGCACGTGCAATTTTATCTATTACAGCCATTTTTAAAATGGTACATTCGCGGAACCATATTTATCAATTGGCGAAAACAGTAATTAATAATCGCTTATAGCTCGTCCTTACGATTTGCATGATATATTACTTAATATCTCTGTTGTGAAATTTCAGCTATTTTTTAAAATTTTCTATTATATTTCTAGAGAGAATGAGCACGCTTAGTTTTTCTCGTGCTCTTGCATTGTTATTGTTGACAAAGAGAGCTTGCGTAGCAATTAGCTCTGAGGAAGGCAGCCAGCCATTGTTGTCTTCTCACTGAAACCTAAAATTTTATTCTTTTACTTACTTACTTTTCAAACCCGCTTATCCGTTAGGGTCGCGGGGGCAGCAGCCCTATGGAGGATCTCCAGCGATCGCGATCTTCCGCTATCAGGTGCATGTTCTCCCTGGTAATACCCAAGCGACTCAAACCCAGATTCTCCATGTAGTCTAGCCACCTCGTTCTAGGCCGACCCCTTGGTCTCTTACCCACCGGCTTGGAAAATAACAACTGCCTAGGAAGACCAGTTTGGGGCATCCGTATCAAGTGGCCATACAAGCGCAACTCAGATCTCTCAATGTGGAGAAGTAGCGACTCAACGCCTAAAGACTCCCTTATTGTGCTGCTGTGCACTCTATCTAGTAGGGTAACACCTGCCACACCTCTCAGAAAACTCATTTCAGCCGCTTGTATCCGCGATCGCACTCTTTCGGTCATTACCCAAGCCTCATGACCATAGGTGAGAATGGGGACAAAGATACAATTTGTAGATTTGAAGACAGAGAGTTTGGCTTTGTTAACCAGCTCGCGTTTCGTTACCACGGATCGCCACAGTTCACGTCTGACACAGCTTGCTGCACCGATCCGAGCATCCAATTCTTTCTCCTGCCGTCCATCGCTCGTGAATGCAATCCCGAGATACTTGAATTTCTCCACCTGTCTCAATGAGGCTTCCCCAACATGGAGAGCGCACTGAGCAGGCTGTCTTGAAAGGACCGATATCTCAGTTTTAGCCACAATGACCTTTATGCCAGCTTCGTCAGATTTGGCTGCAAACCGGTTTAGTGCATGCTGAAGGTTCGTGAGAGAAGACCCAAAGAGGACAAGGTCGTCAGCAAAGAGCAACCTCACCACCAGGCAGTCACCCACACAAACACGCTCATCGCCTCGGCTGCCCATGTCTATCCAGTCCATTAAGATAATGAACAAGAGGGGCGACAGTACGCACCCTTGGCGGAGTCCAACATCCACGGTGAACGGTCTTGACTTAATGCCAATTTTCCGGACACACATCTCAGAGCTTTCGTACAGAGACCTGTTAGCAAACCAGTAATTGCCCATTCACTCCATACTCTTGCATCGCTTGCCAGAGCTTTCCCGAAGAACTCTGTCATATGCTTTTTCGAGATCTACAAAGCAAGCGTAGACCTCTTTTGCATACTCCCAGGATTTCTCAAAGATTTGCCTTAGAGCAAAGATGTGATCCGTCATGCTTCGGCAGGTCGGAAACTACACTGCTCCCCCGACAGTCTGGAGTCGACTATTTCCCGACTTCTCTTCTCCAGACGCTTAGCGTACACTTTCCCAGGAATGCTGAGCAAAGAGATGCCTCGATAGTTGTTGCAATCTCTCTGGTCTCCCCTTTTGAAGATAGGGATCACAATTCCTGTCTGCCATTGCTTACGGGCCTGTCCAGATATCCAAGCAACCTGACATACTCGAGTCAGCCACAGGATACTCGAGTCAGCCTTTTACTAAATAAATTATTATTTTTTAAGCAAGTCTAGTGCATTATGTTTCAAATAATCAAAATTCAACCATTTATGGTCTTTCGTGCCGGATAGTCAACAAGACAACCGGAAAATCAACAACACTCTTCGAATCCAAAGAAGCCATTGGATTCGAACGAAACTTCCTTGTCAGCATTGTTGGTTAAGTTTTCTACGCTACAATGACCAGTGTCCAGACGACTGCAATGTTCAGTTACGAATCGTTGTCATGTAAGTGAATTCAGACTATTCCTTTATCCATTCCAATTTTTTCGAGACCTCGTTCCCTACTAATTCTAGTCTCTTTCAATATTTTCATCTCGAGTAACTCTTTCGTAATCATGAGCGAAATCAAAGCTCTAATAAGGAAGCCAGCTGGCAGAACGCACGCTTTGACCAAATTCATAACCCATGTTCTTGATACAAATTCAAAGCCAGCAATCAAACTGAATTAGAAAAAACATTTATCTCACATGGGAGAATTTTTTCAAGAATTTAATGATATTCAAGATGCTATTGAAGCTGCGTCCGATGACGCCGATGTTGAGGCAGAATTTTCTGAGCGAGACAATTTTCTTAGGGATTATATTTCATCAACCGCTATGGGATCATCATCAAAAATTCAAAGATACAAACAACACTATAATTGCCCAATCACTGAACGAATCTCCAATTTCTGCAGCTTTATCTTCAGACTACATGTCCATAAAGTTGCCGACCATTCAGTTGCCCAAATTCTCAGGTGAAATCAGGAACTGGCTTGAGTTCAAAGACACCTTCATTTCCCTTATTTCTTCATATCTTTAACTTTCTGCAATTCAAAAATTACATTACTTAAAATCGAGTCTTTCCGGTCCTGCTGCTAAAGTAATCAGTTCTTTAGAAACTACTGAGAATAATTACGAAATTGCATGGAATCTTTTATGTGAAAGGTATGATAACAAAAAAACTTCCTATTAAACAATCATATCACTGCTAGGAAATGGCATGTAATTTATCTAACAATTTGGAATGATGTGTATGAATGAATATAACGTAAAAGTAATGATAATCCAAATTGTTTCAAAGGTACGTGGTTTAATGGTATCATTTTGGTCCATTTGAAACTTTGAATGTCAACACAGGGGAGTTGAAAAATATGGTTCTGCGAATGGTTTAATTTAGCTTTTCGGTACTTGGTTATATCATTCCTTAATGGTTTATTTTAATTAAAGTTCCTCTAAGGCGGGAAGTATTTTGTAAAATAGCTATTTTTGCAACTTTCTATTAAATAACAAGAGAGAATGAACACGGTTTGTTTTTGTTGTGCTCTTGCATTGTTATTGTTTGACGAATAACGCTTGCATATCATTTAGCTATGAGGAAGGCAGCCAGGCATTGTTATCTTCTCACTTAAACCTAAAATTTTCTTTTACTAAATAAATTATTATTTCTTATGCAAGTCTAGTTTATTATGTTTCAGATAATCAAAATTCAACCAATCTCTCACCACTGAAAATTGCTAGGTGGGGTCATAAGGTACCATTTGTCTTGTACCAATTTGCCATTGAACTGATTTAAATAATATTTGTGACTGTTTCGTGCGCTGAACAATATTCATCGACTGACGAAAACAGATTTTGAAAATCTTTCATAGCCTTGGAGGAGTTGGAGTTACAGACAGACCGACAGACACGTTTCCCCAAACTGATGGCATAAAGCACCTTTCGGTAATTAATAATATAGGAAATAATTATAGTAAATTCAATACGAATTAAACTTAATCATAAATCGACCATTATTTCACAATAAATGAATAATATGAAAATAAAATAACCTAAGATAAAACTTAAAAAATGTAAATGAATAAATACATTGAAAAAATATAAAATAAATTAGGTTAAAATAAACTATTAAGGAATGACATAACCAAGTACCGAAAGGCTAAACTAAACCATTCGTGGAACCATATTTTAAACCGCCCTATGTTAATATTGCAAATTTCTAATGGACCATAAGGATCCATTAACCACGTTCCTTTGAACCAATTTGGATTATCATTAATTTTACATTATATTCATTCATGACATATCATTCCAAGTCGTTTGATATATTACATGTCATATTTCAGTATCGAAAGTTCTAATGAACCATACTGGTTCCACTAAACCAGGTTCCTCGAAACCAATTTCGACCATCATTAATTTTACGTTATATTCATTCATGACACATTATTCCAAGTCGTTTGATATATTACATATTTACAATTCAATTTTCTATACATTAAAGTCGCTTGGGGTCGAATTTGACCCCATCGGTAGGACAAAGGTTAAACATTTTTTAGTATAAATGCTCATATTTCATCAAATATTTAATATATTTGATCGATGTTATGTCGGTTGTAGTCTGTCAAAGTTCCTGAAAATAGCATTATATTGAAAAACCCTGCATGTTATAAGCAAAAAACTTAGGAAAAATTTCGATTTTTTTTTTTTAAGAAACATTTACATATTCATGAATATAGTATTATTCTCATACAAATTAACACTGCACTATTTGAAGGTTCATAAGCACATGCTACAGCTACAACACATTTCAAGCATTATTTTTTACAGGGTGATGCCAAACATTAATTTTTTGTTCAGTTTATTGTTTGTCCCCTGATTTCTTCGGAACAAAATTTCGCTGAAGTATATCAGCTCTTTACACCCCAGAAGTTTCAGGATAATTCGTCAAGTATATTTTTAGATATTCGAGAAAACGCCTATTGAGCAGTAATGTGTGTATCCCGTTACGTGAGGGCAATAGTATCATTGATGATAATTTAGGCTGTTGGTGATAAATATTTCAAAATTTTTAGGCAGACATTCCTGGATATGAAGAAGCGTATTTTACAGGTCACTAAAGAGGTTTAAAGCTATTTTGGATGGTATTGTCCGCTGCTTCACGTCTTAAATCAAGAAAACATCCTGGACCTGATAGTGTGCATTCTATTGTAAGTAAAACATGTCTGTCTATCCCAATGTTTTGGTTTATATTTTTAATTTTTCGTTGAAGATTCATGTTTTATGGATATTTGAAAGAGATCTTATTGAACCCGGTTTTTAATGGGGGAGATAAGCCAATTTTTTTTAATTAAAGGCCTTTTTCTATTTTGTTAAATATTCTATATATGTATATTGGGCAAGCTCTTTTAATATACTAGTTTACCTCATCATCATAAGTTCTCTGCTTTATGCAGATCCTGGTTGCCCGTTCTCAATTTTCCTCTGTCTGCTACTATTCTCTTCAATTCCCTGTAACCCCCTCCATCTTTTAGACCATCAGTCATCTTCATTCTCCTTCTTCCTATTTTGGCCTTGCCTTCTACCATGCCCTCCATCACATCCTTCAACAAACAGTCTCTTCTCAATACATGTCCTATCCTTTTTTTTTTCTTTTAGTAATGATGTCAATCAGCCTTATCTCCTTCACTACTCTTCTCAACACTTCCTCATTTTTAGCCTAACCCACCACTTGATATTCAACATCTTGATCCAGTTCCACATCTCAAAAGCTTCAATTCTTTCCTTGTCTCTCTTCAACATATGTCCACGTTTCACAGCCATATAATAATAGTACACTCCATACAAAACATTTTACTATCTTTTTCCGTAGGGTTATCTCTAGCTTACTATTTACTGTTTTGCTCTTCTTTCTATACGCTTCTTTTGCCATACCAATGCGCAATCTTTAAGACGACAACCTCTTGTCCTCTTGTGGTTGTTCCAAGAGGTTGTCGTCTTAAAGATTATGTCGTTATCCACAGTAATTGAAGAATTCTCTTACCAATGCGTGCTCGTATTTCTTTTTCATTCCTCCAATTCTCTGTCATTTCCGTTCCGAGATATTTAAAACTTTCTACTTGTGCATGTCCGCCAGCTCCGCATTAGTCAAGCGATCCATTGTACGACAATGGAGTTGCATGTTTCGTTTCCTTTCTTTTAAAGGAGAGAACGCGAACAATTTACATGTTTAGATCCTAATTTACATAGCCGTCCGGGTAACGCACATCCATTCCTACCTCGTACTAGTTGCATTATCTCTGTAAGGATGCATTTCCAGATTCACGCTTATAGGAAAATATCGTTTCCCGCTACAAACTGTACATGGTATTTCATTCTTGACCTACCTTTCTGAATCACCCTGTATATAGAGAAAATTGCATTTTATGTCTTAAATATGCATACGAAATACAGAGAAATACGCTTTTATACAAAGGGTCATCTTAAGCGGACAAACACAAACAACCATGTCCGTGGTGGGGCTCGAACCCTCGACCCAGCGGCTCAGAAGTCAGCGTGTTAGCCACTTCGCCACCTGGGCAGCTTAATAATAGCTTTAAAGAAATAAACAAAACAATATAAAAATGCAACGTGAAATCTCTAGCGATAAACAATAACATTTATCATATCCGGTCAATTTAGATCATTGCATGAAAAGGTCATAAAATTTGCTTGATTGTTAGTTTGGCGCCGACTCAAAATTAGTTAGGCACTTGCATTAGTTTAAAAATTTACTTATTAATCATTTTTAATACTAAAATGATTTATTTTATTTTTCCCTTTTCAGTTTCTTTTTTCGTCTGTTTAATTTTTTTTGTTAAAAAGTTTTCATTCCTCTAAAATCGATTCAACAATGAAAAATGAAATGTAAACAAAAGAAAAGCGCGCCAAATAGAATTTTTTCATTGAATATACGGCAAAGCACTATTCAATTTGTTTTTCGAGAGCAAATTTTCAAACGCTATTTTTCGAGCTCTGAGAATTTTTTTGGACAACTTTTTGTAATCAGTAAGTGCTAGAACTTCTAATCTATGTACCGAAATTAAATTTGAGATTTTAGCTCCAATTTTTTCCGAGGAATTAACGTTTTCTTTTTACATAGGAATAACTTTAGTGACAAATCTCATCGATTTTTTCCATTTTATCGAGTTCTAAGATATTTATATCGACTAATTTTTCACCAAAAAGTAAGATATTTAAATCGGAAAAGTGTGGCATTTAAGAAGAACAATTTTTCATGCACACGAAAACAATTTCCTCTTCGGTTTGCTTACGCAATCAGCATACATAAATCTCAAGGAATAACAACGTAGAAAGCGGTCTTGGATATCGGAGGAACTGAATTCCAGCCAACATTGTCATACGTTGGGTTTTCTAGGGTCAAGTCATTTGAAGGTTTTGGATCCAGCTTTCCCGTTAAAACGTTTGACAGATATCAACAACGGTCATGGTTGGGAACAAAGATGACGTGGTTTGGAGAGGCTTCGCTTATTGAGTTTGCAATAGGAAGTTCTCATTTCTTTTGTAGCATTCGTGCTCCACCGTAATAATGCACATGGTCATCGTTATCCTTTGACTAATTAACTCACTCAGCTCTTTTTTGCAAGTGCCCGTTGGCACCCGTTGCACACCTTTATCTATATATATAAAAATATTGCTGTTCGTTAGTCTCGCTAAAACTCAAAGACGGCTTGTTGACCGATTTGAATATTTTTTTTTTGTTTTGTTTCGTCTAATTCAGGGGTGGTGTAAAGATAATAAGAATAAGGAAAACCAACCCCTAAGGGAGGAAAGGGGGATTGAAAATTTGTTAACACATTAACTGGTGTTGCATTGTATACTTAACACATTAACTGGTGTGGCACTACAATCGTAACACGTTTACTGGTGTGGCACTACATAATTAACCATTTTAACCTCTTTTAGGGACGGGGTAACGAATTGTATAGTGTGCTATCCATGTAGAGTGATATCTCCACCATGACCTACCTAAAACCTTCCGAGGGTCCATCCGAATTACCATGAAAAATTTCATCAAGATTGGTCTAGCCATTTTGAGATGCATAGCGAACAGATACGTCCATGTGTCTTTCTTTCTTATATAAATCTACAGTTTAATTCCAATCTTCATGAAATTTGCAAATTTAATCTTCAAAGCAAGAAGAAGGTCATGGTCTACATGAGATTTCGAAAAAATAATATTTATCAATAATAATTCATGGATTTAAATTCAAATTATGGACCAAGAATATCTATCTCCTGACGAACAATGCAAGGTAAAGTTTGTGTAACAATAGACTGCTCTGTTTGTTTCAACAGTAGAGATAGCAACACAGAATTCTAAAAATGATATGGCATTAAATACAAAAAATGGAGAAAATATACCAGATTCAGCCAATCAAATAGTTATGTATGTAAGACATGTTCATTAAGACATGTAAATGAATCTCAAGACTGATCATTTTGTAAATTTCATTAACAAAAATATTTTGAGAACACACGACTTACATGCATAAATCGAGCACTACCCTCTTATAAAATATAATATTCTTCGGGCTTTCTAATTTCCTGACCATAATTTTAAAGTTTCGCGTAATGGTCGTCAGCATACAGCTGGAAGGGTCTTCCTCCTCTGAGAATCAGTGAGAAGGCGTCGGAAATTTTAACAATGCATATAATTCCTGTCCTTTGTGCTTTTCTTAGAATTGATAGTTGTTAGAATGTAACATTTTCTTAAAAAGCTTTAAAAATGAGCAGTATATGGAAATAATGGAGAGTTAGAAGACTAATGAGAAACAGTGGAAAGCCGGCAGAGAAAACAGCCCCTGCACTCGGTGCTGTATCGATTTTTCCAGCACACTGCTTCAACTAAACAAGTGGTCAGTGACCCTGTGGCCGTCGATGCAAATGTGTCAACAGAAAAAACTGCGACTGCCAGATCACACCAAGTGATGAATGCACCAGTTTTGCTTCAAGACCTCGAGAGCAGAGTGTGAATTGCAACAGTTTACCCATTAGAAAAAATGATGGCGAAATTCCGCGACCTGGATTCGATCCAGGAACCCCGACTGTCATGCTCGATGCCTCTATCAATTGGGCTATCACAGACACTTGAATAGCCATGTTGTCACTAAGTGTCTTAAAGACAACCAAGTTGTCAAGAAGGAAAGCCCAATGGGAGGTGGGCACCCGGTTTATAGATCGTGAATTTCTCCTATCCAAATCATCAGAAAGTTTGATGAACACACAATAAGAAATAAAGAAATGAAACTGGAGCAAACACCAAACATTAGGTAAAGATTACTTGGTTGTCTTAAAGACACTTAGTGATAGCATGGCTGTTCATTTGTCTGCGATAGTAGAGGCGTCGACCATGACAGTCGAGGTTCCTGGTTCGAATCCAAGTCGCAGAATTTTTCTATCCATTTTTCTAATTAATGCCATTTACCTGATGCTTGGAGTTTGCTCCAGTTTAATTTCTTTATTTCCTAACACTTTATCAGTTGTTGGAATTGCAGAATACACAGATACAAACGATCATGTACATCCATCGCCACCCAAAAAGAGAATTTTGGAATTGTGGAATTTTTAGATAAACAAATGAATTTTTAAAGGTCAGGTCACACAAAATAGAAGAACTACAGCCATAGCCAGGGCTGATAAAACGTCAGATCAAACTATTGTTTCATTTTCATTCTATTTCCTCCCAATTTCGTAGCCATTGACATTATTCCACACATTGTTGCTCCTGCACTATGGGTAAACTCACTCAGCTATACACAAAATTCCAACACGAACCGGGGAGAACGGTTACAGGGCCATCCATTAGGAACATTTTAAAAGTTTTTTTTCGGTTTTTCTATACGAATTTTTACTGTTTTAATGTGTTAATTTTTATTGTATATTCCCATTCAGATATTGGAAACTTTCATCAAAAATGAGCCCGAGCAACGATGGGCATGTCAGCTAGTATAGTATAAGCTCTCAGTACAAGCTCCAAGCCTAAATTGTAAATAAAAAAAAATGGGCTTGATTTCTCGCCTACATTTTCTTCCCCTTTTCCTATTTTGTTACTCCTATACAGGGTGTTTCAAAATTATGTACAATAAATTTAGTGACATATTCTTCAGGTCAAAAGAAGACGAAAATGTTCTATAGCACTTTGTCTGAAAACGATTTATTTACGCGATACAGCCAACTAAACCCGTGGCTCCAAATTACAGGAATTGTTCAAGCATTACGAACGGTTTGGCATGCATTTTCAATTCGTTGTAGCAGATCCATAATGTTAGGAACTTCTGTGCTATAGACGATCGTTTTCACATGACCCCACAGAAAAAAGTCCAAGGGATTAAGGTCGGGTGATCTTGCAGGCCAGGCTACCGGTCCACCTCGACCTATCCACCGATTCGTGTATGTAGCATTAAGGTGTGCTCGCACAACATGGCTGAAATGTACTGGAGCGCCATCATGCATGAACCACATGTTAGATCTTATCAAAAGAGGAACATCTACCAGCAATTCTGGCAATGCATTCTGCAGAAACAAAAGATACGTTCGCCCAGTCAATCGTGGCGGCAACACATAAGGGCCAATTAAGTTATTTCCGACAATTCCACACCAAATGTTCACGGAGAAACGCTCTTGATGCGCTCGAGCTCTGGTAACATGCGGGTTAGCATCTGCCCAATGGTGCTGGTTATGAGAATTTACGATTCCTGTCCGGGTGAAGGTTGCTTCGTCCGTGAAAAGTATCTGGCTGAGACAACTAGGGTCTGCAGCATGACGACGTTGTATCCATTGGCAAAATCGTTGTCGGTGTGGATAGTCCGTTGGGTTCACTGCCTGAACCAGTTGCAAGGTGGTATGGATGCAAAAGCTGACGGTGAAGAATGCGCCAAACAGATGAGTGCGGAATGTGTACCATGGAAGAAATACGACGGGTGCTTGTCTGTGGTTCATCATGTGTGATGTCAATTATCAAGGCTGCCCTTGTCCTGTTTGACGGCCAAAGGAACCACGCTCCCTCAAATGTCTGTCGACAGATACAAATGTTCGGTTATTAGGTAAACGTCTATTCGGAAAGCGTTCTTGGTAGAGTCTTCTTGCTTCCACAGCATTTCCGTCCGCAAGACCATACATTAGGTGCATGTCAGTGTATTCTGCACTGGAATACGTGTACATGACTTTTGTTTACGTAAATCGTAATGCGTATGTCAAAGCACGCAAACGTTCTGAAATTGATATTCCTAGTGGATGTGCAGTAGTGAAACTACAGTAATGGAAACAACCGTACACAACTAATGGAACAACCCTAAAGTAGGTTTAAATGGAACAAACCACTCAACCTAGTGTTGGGTCGAAACGCTGGAACTGCTAAAATATCGTCTGCTAACTACCGTGCTTCCCTACTGTATAATATTGGATTACTCGCAAACAAATCGTTTCCAGACAAAGTGCTATAGAACATTTTCGTCTTCTTTTGATATGAAGAATATGTCACTAAATTTATTGTTCATAAGTTTGAAACACCCTGTATAAATCATTAATACATTCGTCACTTTGTTTTGGTATTATATTTTAAGGCTCAACTGCAAACTTTGACCTTCTCCGTCTCTACAGAGTCCAAAAATGGTTTTTGAGAGTACTGTTAAAACCAAGTAGGGCGTCACCAGTCTCTTAAATCTCGAACGTCTTGGTATCGCTCCGATTATCAAATCTATGCAACATGAATAAT
>JAHWFO010066740.1:0-28047 GCA_023313115.1 Rhysida immarginata | reverse complement strand
GCATGTATTGCAATGAAAGAACATGTAAAAATGCGCTGGTTTCGCTTGAAGCCCCCCCCCCCCCCTCTCATATTTTTCCAATATGGCCACCACAGCCTTTTAGATTCTCGGTATGCTGCAAAGAGAGAATACATGTACTTTTATTTTATCAGAAATTTATTTAAGCAATAACAGGGTTAATAAATGAAGTCTAAACGGATTAATGAATTATTACTTAGTTTTTTGTAAACTCCACTTATAAGAGTTTTCATCAACTCTGACCCGTGCATAGGGTCATTTTTTGGGGGAAAAAATTCGGCTTATAGACGAGTATATACGGTAATCATTTTATGACAAAAATACTGATTTAATGAAAATAAATATATTTATATATTGAAACTCTTTAATATTTTAAAACTCGAAGTATTTGGATCTATGAAGGGATCCCATCTGCGAATGCTTACATGACGCCATTTGTTTTTTGACGATAAAAATGTGATTTTCGTAACTCGCAAAATGTTAATAATCAATATATAAAATGATTTAAAAAACAATGCATATTGAAGAAAAATTTAAGTTGTATAATTTATATAATTCCAATAAATTAAGTCAACTTTCATCCTAATACAAAAACCCTTGTATTGTAAAGAGGACTTTTTTAAATAACTAAATAAGTAGTAAGAAATGTGCTGGGCAGTACCCATCAGCTTCAAAATCGATGAGCTGTCAATAACCATTAAAATCAATAACCATGAATAATTATGAGGTATTGCGATTTCAATGAGATATCGTGTATATTTATCAAGATATCGATCATATCATGATTAACAATGAGATATTGATAAAAAATAACAATAACAGATTTAATGAGGTCAGTTAATGATGAACGTATTAATTACTTGTAGTTAAGCTTGAATATTTAATTAGCAACTTTTTTTTGGTTACGTTTTCTGTCAATGGATGGTGCTCCATCCTTTATTGTTTTCCCCAATGAATTTTTCGTGATTTAAATAAATAAAATTTTATTTAAAAAAATTTTTTATTTATAAATAAAAGTGTTTTTATTAGCATACTAAGAATTTGTATTGGTGATCTTGCTTTAATTAATTTTTAGACAGCAAAGAGTTTGTTCATTTAATTAACCAAGAGAATTGTTTATCTTTTTTCTTTCATGTGCATTTTTAAAGTTTATTTCTTTCCGATTACATTTTCTTTCACTAGAGGGCAGTCCAACGTGTTGTTCTTTAAAGCACTGTATAAAGAAAGTATGGACATTTTGTGCCAGGCAACCATTTTGATGCCTATTTCGATACGATGATTGCCTCTTTTTTCAGTGAATTCAAACTTGCAGATTGAACAATTCCTTTTTGACAAAAGTTAGAGAGGAATGTGCCTCTGATGTTTGAATTTGCTGCAAAGAAGAGGCAATCATCTAATCGAAATAGGCGTCAAAATGGCTGCCTGGCCCGAAATGTCCCTACTTTCTTTATACAGTGCTTTATTGTTCTTTATTTTCCGGTACTCCCCCATTTATGTTTATATGATAGAATTGAAAAAAATCATTTTTATCATTACATCATTAATTAATAACCAGTTACAAAAGTGTCATTATTTTAAAAAAAAATTCTTTATTCTGACTTTTTATTTTTTTAATGATTGAGAATAGAAAATTTTTTTAAAAAGAAGAAAATAAAACGTGATCTTTTGTAGTTTCTTTTCTTTTTTTTTTTTTTTTGACTTTAAAAATATGGAGATAAAAAAGAAAAGATTGTAAAGCGCGGTGCATTAATCATAATTGATCAAATTCGACTTGCATTAAGAGATGATCAATGCAATGACGGTCTCTTTTCGGTTGTCAAGTCATTTAAAGAAAAGCAGTCATTTTTTGTCTTTCATTGAAGAGAAAACTGACGACTCTCAGCATGTGTTTTTGACTCAAAATTATATATATATAACTTGTTGAAAGCTTATTGTGAGAGTGAAAAAAAAATTTTCCCCCCCCCCCCAAAAAAAAAGAATAAAATTTATTTGAAATAAGATCCCCTGAGTGGATGCCCCCTTACTGTGGGTCAGGGGTTTGGGTGCTTCAGGGAATCTGTGAGCTATGCTGGTTGTAGCACTGCTACTTTAGGGTCACCCTTACCAGAAAGGTCATGGTTGAGAAGTCAGATGAAGAGTATCCAAATCAAACATACATCTCTTGAAGAGTATCAAGGGCATTGGGCATGGCGCAGGTTAAAGTGACCCGCGTTCGGGAGTTAGGCAGAGGCTCTCGTTCGAAAAATAGCAGATGGTCTTCCAGCTGTTATCTCGGAGCAATGCCTCCGAGAAGCCCCACCAGTGCACTCGCTATGCGCTTGGGGAAACGGTCGGGGGCAGCGCATGCCTTTACCCAGGATGAGAGGAGGAGAAACTGGTAAAGCAACAACTGGATCGGGTGCTGTCAATCGGCACTTGGAACGTATTCTCCATGACAGGAAAGGAATCAGAGTTAGTGGAGGAAGCCAAACGGCATCGACTGGATATCATAGGTATTACCTCTACAAAATGTCCGGGTTCTGGAACTGTGGACTTAGAAGGAGGCTGGAAGCTTTTCTACTCTAGTGTCGACCCTAACATGACTGCCCAGGCGGGAGTGGGGATACTCACAAGTCCCCGGCTGGCAGATTATGTTGCAGATTGGACCCCCTTAGGTGGAAGACTGTGTCTTCAGATAGGGAAACTGTCTCTCTCTCTCTCTCTCTCTCTCTCTCTCTCTCTCTCTATTCGTTGCATATGCTACGAATGCAGTCACAGAGTACCCACTTTTTCTAGATGAAGTTGATGCTGCTCTTAGCAGGAGAGGGAGTGCAGATTCTGTCATCCTGGTGGGCGACTTCAATGCACACGTAGGGGCTGATGACCAAACGTGGAAAGGCGTGATTGGGAGGAATGGTGACCCCGATTTAAATGCGAATGGGAGGTGCTTGTTGGATCTCTGTTGCAACAATGGATTTTACATCACAAACACCTTCTTCCAGCACAGGGATGTCCATAAATATACCTGGTACAGGGATGCAATGGACCAAAAGTCACTGATTGATTTTGTAATCGTTTCAGCCGACTTATTCCGATCAGTGTTGGATATTCGTGTGAGAAGAGGGGCAGAACTATCAACTGACCACCATCTTGTTGTCTGCACTTTGCGTTCTCTGAACCATGCCAACCAAGCAAAATACTAGGTTCAGACAAACTTGGCGCATCAAATGGGAGACATTGGAAGATAGTGCTGTGAGGAAGACGTTTGCAGATAACATATATTCAAGTTTCAAAGAACTACCCAGTGATTGTGGTACTGTTGAAGAGGAGTGGCAATTGTTTAAAACTGATGTGATTACTTCGGCTGCATTGTGCTGTGGTCGTAAGCAGCATTGTGTGGGAGTGTGGCGCAGGGCAGTGAGAAATGGACTGCATAGTGAAACTGTGAAGTCCAAGTTTCTGTCAAGGCAAAGAAGGAAGCCTATTTGCTATGGCTTGCAAATAAATTAACTTCAAGTCGAGTGCTGTACGCCGAGGCGCGAAAAGCAGCAGCAAAGATGGTATCAACAGCTAAAGCCAAGGCCTGGGAGAAGTTCAGGGAGAAATTGGAGGCAGACTATGGTTAGGCAAATAGGGTGTTCTGGCAGACCGTGCACCGCCTCCGTGGAAAGAAGTCTCTTTCATCACAAACTATTAAGAGTTCAGATGGGAGGCTTCTGAAAACGGAGGAGAGCGTATTGCATAGGTGGAAGGAATACTTTGCATCTCTTCTTAATCCGGTGACAGCAACAACTGAGGCACATGAGGTGCACCTTGGAGTGGAGAATAGTCACGTTAGTATCACTGAAACAGAAGTCAGATGGACAATTAAGTCCCTGAAGACTGGCAAAGCTGCAGGTGATGATGAAATCTGGTCCGAGATGTTAAAGGCCTTAAATAAGGATGGTATCCTGTGGTTGACTCGAGTGTGTCAGGTTGCTTGGATATCTGGACAGGCCCCTAAGCAATGGCAGACAGGAATTGTGATCCCTATCTTCAAAAGGGGAGATCAGAGAGATTGCAACAACTATCGAGGCATCTCTTTGCTCAGCATTCCTGGGAAAGTATCTGCAGAAGAGAAGTCGGGAAATAGTTGACTCCAAACTGTCGGGGGAGCAGTGTGGTTTCCGACCTGGCCGAAGCATGACTGATCAAATCTTTGCTCTAAGGCCATTCTTTGAAAAATCCTGGGAGTATGCAAAAGAGGTCTACGCTTGCTTTGTGGACCTCGAAAAAGCATATGCCAAATTACAATTTCATGCTTATGTTGATCAAATAGTCTTTAGCCTTCATCGCAAATTATATCTAATCGTGAGGATATGACAGTTTCTAACATGTAAAGACATGTCAAATTATATTTTAACTGTGATTTGTCCAATGTTGGAGTATGGAGTTGTCTTCTGGGGCGGTATTAAAAAGTGTCAACTGCATCGAATCACTGTTGCTTACAATGATGTCGTACGCAGGGCTTTTAATCTTACAAAGTATCAAGCTATAAGTCCAATTTGCCTTCAACATAGTCTACATACGCTCGAAATTATCAGAAAAGTTGGTTTATTGACCGAACTGTCTTCTGTGCTTCGCTGTAAGGACCATCCGATAGCGTTTGTTTGGCAATGGCTGAACGAAACAACTGGCTTTCGAACAACCAGATATGCGAAATTCCAAATACTCCAGTTAACAACAAAATACCGTGACAGACATTTCCCCTTCAACGCAATACTACTTTGGAATGAACTTCCTTTGGAGATTAGACGCTTTCCCCTCGAATGTACAGCACAAGTTTGTAGATTGTCATGTCGTCATTTTAAAAGTCAACTGTATATTTATTTTATCGACAACGTTGTTTAGACTACATGTGTCTTAAGTGGTATATTTCTCTTCACTTACCCTCTTGGTTGCTATTTATTAATAATGATGATGATGATAATAATAATAATAATAATAATAATAATAATAATAATATGACAGAGTTCCTCGGGAGAAGCTCGGCCAAGTGTTGCAAGAGTATGGATGGGCGGGTCTATGACGATTGGTCTAACGCTGATTGGTCTAACGCCGTTTGGTCTAACGCCGATTGGTCTAAATCCCGATTGGTCCAAATACCGATTGGTCCAATTTCCGATTGGTCCAATTCCCGATTGGTCCAAATACCGATTGGTCCAAATACCGATAGGTCTAAATACCGATTGGTCTAATTCCCGATTGGTCTAAAAAGAGACTAAAATGACTGAAAAATTTCCACTGAAAACGAGAAAATTAACTTGAATTATTCAAAACCTTTTTTCTTTAAGGAAATAAAATACATAGTGAATGTGTATAGTTTACAGAAGAATTCAGAAGCACTCTTTGCACAATTTCAATCTTGATGTATATGTGATCCTTAGATAAATACGTGGGTTAAATCCCGTTTTAAAAAATGGAATTTTTTTCAAGAAGGTCTCTAAATGAAAATAAATGAAACTTTACTGAATGCATTTTTTATGAAATGTTTCTGAATTAACTATTCTTGAGCACCCCCCCCCCCTTGGTTTTTATCTGAATTTACTGAAGTTTTTTTTCTTTTATGGAAAAGTGGAGGGGTCTTTTTAATTTCCTTTCTAATATTAATTTACCGAATTAATTAACTGGGGATCGCGTTGGCCATAAAATTTTTTGATGTTATAATTTAAACTTATAATGCATTTAAAAATAACCTACACATTAAATAACCAATTCTATTATTTATATATTTATTTGCTTATTTATTTATTTATTTATTTATTTATTTATTTATTTATTTATTTATTACTACTACACATTTCCATAATTGTCGTGTATCCGGGTTAATACAATACCGCCTAGAGAGAAAGCCTGCTCACGGAAAAATCATACATTGCTACATCACCTACGGCGGCCGGGGGAGATATGGGGTAGGCTTTCTAGTTCTCCAGTCCACCTGGTCGTGGGTTAGAATTCCGCCGTGGGCATGGATGTTTGTGTTTGTCCCGGGCAGCGTACAGATATAACTTGTGTAAAAGGCGCAAATGACCTTAGTAGTCGACGCCAAAATTTCTAATAAACCAACCAACATCACCTATGGTAGGGACAATTTTGGGCTTATTATTGGCAGAAATATGATTAGCAAAATACCCTACCGTAGGTGATGTAACACTGTATGACGTTTTCGCACTCAGGCTTTGAGTAGAGGTGGTGTTGGTTAATATGACAGTAAATTTAATGATAAATAAAAAATTATGCCAAAGCCTACAATCAACAATGGCTTAATTAGTCAGAGTGTCGGCGCGATCCTTTTTTCTCTTTTTTTAAAATTCGTCTTCAGTGGACATTTTTTAGTCATTCAGTCATTTTAGTATCCTTTTAGACCAATCGCGAATTTGGACCAATCGGGAATTGGACTAATTGGGATTTAGACCAATCGGAATTTGGACCAATCGGGAATTGGATCAATCGGGAATTGGACCAATCGGGATTTAGACCAATCGGAATTTGGACCAATCGGGATTTAGACCAATCGGCGTTAGGCCAATCGGCGTTAGACCAATCGTCATTAGACCAATCGTCCTGGACCGGGATGGGCAATTACTGGTTGCTATCATGTCTCTGTACGAAAGCTCTGAGATGTGTGTCCGGATAAATGGCATTAAGTCAAGACTGTTCACCGTGGGTGTTGGACTCCACCAAGAATGCGTACTGTCGCCCCTCTTGTTCATTATCTTTATGGACTGGATAGACAGGGGCAGCCGAGGCGATGAGTGTGTTTGTGTGGGCGACTGCCTGGTGGAGAGGTTGCTCTTTGCTGATGACCTTGTCCGCCTTGGGTCTTCTCGCATGAACCTTCAGCATGCACTAGACCGGTTTGCAGCCAAATGTGAAGAAGCTGGGATGAAGATCAGTGTGGCTAAAACCGAGGTTCTGGTCCTTTCAAGACAGCCTGCTCAGTGCGCTCTCCATGTTAGGGGAGCCTCATTGAGACAGGTGGAGAAATTCAAGTATCTCGGGATTGCATTCACGAGTGATGGACGGCAGGAGAAAGAATTGGATGCTCGGATCGTTTCAGCAAGTTGTGTCAGACGTGAACTGTGGTGATCCGTGGTAATGAAACGTGAGCTGGGTAACAAATCCAAGCTCTGTCTTCAAATCTATCTTTGTCCCCATTCTCACCTATGGTCATGAGGCTTGGGTAATGACCGAAAGAGTACGATCGCAGGTACAAGCGGCCGAAATGAGATTTCTGAGATGTGTGGCAGGTATTACCCTACTAGATAGAGTGCACAGCAGCACAATAAGGGAGTCTTTAGGTGTTGAGCCGCTACTTCTCCGCATTGAGAGATCTCAGTTTTGCTGGTATGGCCACGTGATATGGATGCCGCAAACTGGTCTTCCTGGGCAGTTGTTATTTTCCAAGCCGGTGGGTAAGAGACCAAGGGGTCGGCCTAGAACCAGGTGGCTAGACTACATGGAGAATCTGGATTCAAGTCGCTTGGATATTACCAGGGAGGACATGCGCCTAATGGCGAAGATCGCGATCGCTGGAGATCCTCCATAGGGCTGCTGCCCCCGCGACCCTAACGGATAAGCGGGTTTGAAAAGTAAGTAAGTAAGTGAAGTAAGATTATGGTCTAATACAAATAATGTTTTATAACATTGCTATTATAGATTCATCAGATGAATGTCTTTTAAAAAATTTGTAATTGTACTGACCTTATATAATTTATTTCTAATATAATTTATTTTATTTACAATCTCCTCATTTCTTTTGTTTAACGTGAGCTCTCCCCGCACATGCTATTGTTGCGCTCAGCAACCGTGTTACTTAGTAACGGCATTGTTACTCTGTATTCTAAATTTATTATTGTTTGATCATAGTCGTGTAAAGTTCAATGCATTAAGGCTTTTTCTATGAACTGTATTCTATGCTATTTTATTTGCCGTGCCACACATAATCCTAACAGGTTATGGGACCAGGACACGCCACAACTGCGCAGTGAACATCATGGCTAGGATAAAATAGCAAAAGGCAAAGCGTAATTGCCGAACGTTGACGGACAAGCACGAAGCCATCGTTCTACCACGCTGGTGATAAATTCTAAAGGTAATTATGGCTCAATCTAACACAATAAGTTCCACCCGCCTGGAAGTGCTCAATAAAGACAATTTTGATACCTGGAGAATCCACGCACAAACTCTACTGATTAAAAACAACATGTGGGACACCAGGAAAATTTCCAGAGCCCAAACTACCAGAAAACCCAACTGCACCTCAAGTAGCCTCACACACCGAATGGAAAAGACAGGATTTAAAGACTCGTTCAGACATCCTTCTATCGATGAGTCCATCAGAGCTCAAACACGTCCGTGGATGCGATACGTCACGACAAGTCTGGCAAAAAATAGAATCCGTGTATGCCCCAAGAGGACCCGCACAAATGGCCACACTTCTGAAACAACTTCTACAAAAGAAGATGCTAGAGGGAGAAGATGTAAGAATTCATATGGCGCAATTTTTCGAAATAGTCGACAGCCTAGAAACAATGGACGTTGATATTAACGAGAAGCTGCTGTCTCTAATGCTCTTACAAAGCCTGCCTGCAAGCTTCGAGATCTTTCGAAGAGCAATCGAATCACGTGACACGCTTCCCAATATTGAAGGACTGAAAACGAAAATAATCGAAGCTAGTCAATCCATCAATGAGGATCTCAAACAAGGTGAACACGGTGCGCTATATACAAAACAACTAGGTTCAAGAAATGCTTCCGGCTCCTCCAAACCCAGCGGTAAGCCAAAAACCAAATTCAAGTGCAACTACTGTAAAAAACTAGGACATAAAACTGTCAAAAAGAAAAATGATAGGCAGAAAGCAAACACTGCTAGGGAGACGTACTTCACCACTCAGATTAGTCTGCAAACAAGCAATAGAGTAAATTTAGTGAACGAATCTAGCAGATGGTGCTTAGATAGTGGTAGTACTATCACATCTGTGTAAAGATAAACAACTATTTGTGAACACCGAGAATGCTTTATGCAACCTCAAACTAGCCGATGGAAGCGACACTAATGTTACTGCAAAAGGTGATGTAAAAATTAACACCTCGATAAATAATATTAGCAAGACCATTAAGTTGGAAAATGCCCTACTCGTTCCTCACTTAAAAACTAATCTGCTATCTGTTGTCAAAATCGTAAATAGGGGATACAGCGTCACATTCACGAAGGAAAACTCAATCATAAAGGATCCAGATGACAACGTCAAGTTGATTGCAGATCGTGATGGCGATCTCTTTTATCTACGAGAGCAAGCACAAAACGTGCTAACAACTAATGACAAACGTAATGATATCAATATATGGCACGATCGCATGGGACACCTCAATTCCAAGGACCTGATCTCGATGAACAATAAGCGACTCGCAATCGGTCTAAACTTTGACTCTAAATCTACTAACACTTCATGCAAGATTTGTACTTTGGGTAAACTGACATCAGCTCCTTTCCAGACTCGAAAGAGGAGATCGGCCCAAACATTGGATCTCATTTTTTCTGACGTCTGTGGACCCATCAGAACGCAATCTCTTGGTGGTGCACGATATTTTGTCACCATGATAGATGACTACAGTGGATGGTGTGAAGTTCCCTCGAAATTCGTGGAATTCAAGACGACAGTGGAAAACCAAACAGGCCATAAGATTAAGGCTTTTCAATCCGATAATGGCAAAGAGTACTGCAACTCCACCATGGATAAGATACTCCAAGACGCAGGAATTCGCAGATGCTTAACTGTGCCGCATACTCCACAACAGAATGGCCTCGCCGAGCGACGTAACCGCACCCTTGTCGAAGCCACTAGGTGCATGATGCTTCAGTCAGAACTTCCTCCGACATTTTGGGCGGAAGCGATTGCAACGGCAAATTATGTGCGAAACCGATGCATATCCTCGACTTTAAAAAATCGTACCCCATATGAGCTATGGACCGGACACAAACCCATTGTTAGCCACTTTCGGACTTTCGGATGTCATGCGTTCATACTAGAAAACTCACCTAATCGTGGGAAATTCGAAGATCCAAAAGCCAAAGAAGGAACGTTCATTGGATACTCCAACATATCAAAAGGATATAGAGTATGGATCCCAAGCGAGATGAAGATGCAAAATGGATCTCGTGAGATGCAAGATTTTCTGATCAATTCAATCCTCGAGAAAGCTTTGAAGATTTCATCTCACATTCAACTAAATCCGGTCGATTTTCGCTACTGGAAGATTCAACTTTTGATCCGACTGATTTCGTGGAAATCTCTTCTAATGGCAAGGACAAAACTCATCCATACACGCCGGAAATCAAACTTGAAGATCAAAATGGGAAAAGCGACAAGATGGATGCTCAACAACCACAACTTAAACGAGGTCCAGGTAGTCCCAGGAAGATAATATCCGGAAAAAAAGGCCATCCTACAAAACAATATAACTTAAGGAATCGCACTACACAAATGGAACCCACCAGCACAAAAGCAGACGAAACATCGATTGACACCGATGAAGATGCTGAAGATGCAGAAGATGAAAACGCTGAAGACGTTCCAGCGACAATGCTGATCTCGGAAATTCCGTTTGATGAAGCTGTGAATGGACCTAACAGCGAAAGCTGGAAGGAAGCCATGTATTCTGAAATCAAGAGTCTAGTTCAGAATGAAACTTGGGAACTTGTTCCAAGATCCGACCACAAAACAATAGGATGCAGGACAGTCCTACGTAACAAATATGGAGCCGACGGATCATTAGAAAGAAGAAAAGCACGCGTGATAGCTCAAGGCTTTTCTCAACGACCTGGAGTCGACTACCATGATACCTTTGCCCCTGTAGCCAGACTCAACTCACTCAGAACACTAGCTGCGTTGGCTGCAGAAACCAAAATGAAAATTATACAACTAGATGTCACTACAGCATATCTCAATGGTCATATGGACACCACCATATACATGGAAATGCCAGAGTTCCTTGAAGAAATGCTTTCCAAGATGATATCAAGAGAAGTGGATATTAATTTAAGAAACAAGGCGCATGATATGCTATCCAAAATTCGCAGCGGAGATCATGTCTGCAAACTGAAAAGATCTCTTTACGGATTGAAACAATCAGGCAGATTATGGCACTCTAAACTTGACAACACTCTCCGTAAGCTTGGATTTACACCCACAAGTGCCGACCCGTGTATGTACACAGACGATGCAAAAGAAACTTTTATACTTATTTATGTTGATGATATTCTTGCATGCTCCAAAATTCCGACGAAACTGAAAAGATTCCGAGAATCCTTCAGTAAAGAATTTTCAATAAAGGATTAGGTGAAGCAAAATTTTGCCTAGGAATCGAGATATCTCAACACAAGAACGCTCAATATACAGAAATCCGACTTTCGCAAACAGGATATATCAAAGACCTCCTCAACAGGTTCGGAATGGAAAATTGTAAAATGGTGAATACTCCACTGAACCCAGGGATCAAACTTACTACAGAACCTATTGAAAAAGAAAAACAGGCCACATTGCCTTATCGCGAACTCGTTGGAGGCCTTGTGTATCTCGCCACTGGCACACGCCCAGATATTGCTCATGCTGTAAGCTATCTGAGTCAATTCAACGCAGACTATGGAAAATCCCACTGGACTCAAGCGAAGAGAGTACTCAGATATCTGAAAAGCACCATGAGCCTCTCTCTAATCTATAAAGGGACAGGACAATCACTACAAGGCTACGTAGATGCTGATTGGGGAGGATGCACGATGGACCGCCGATCCTACACAGGATATACTTTTGTCTTAGGAGGCAGTGCCATATCCTGGAAAAGTAGAAAGCAAAGAACAGTCGCATTATCTTCAACTGAGGCTGAGTATATGGCCCTCTCTGATGCCGTCAAGGAATCTATATATCTCAATAGATTGTTAACCGAACTTGGATTCGAAAGGCTCAGCCATGTCCACCTCTTCAGTGACAACCAAGGAGCGGAAAAACTTGCACGAAACCCAGTTTTTCACAGTCGATCAAAACACATCGACATTAGGTATCATTTTGTGCATCAATCTCTGGTCGATCACCCAATCAACTTAAATTACCTCCGTACCGAAGATATGATTGCAGATGCTATGACCAAAGCGCTCACCGGACCAAAGCTGCAAACATGCATCCGAGGTATGGGACTTAAAACTCTAAAAGAAGAATACCTCGATTGAGGGGGGGGGGGGTGTTAAGTATATAATTTATTTTATTTACAATCTCCTCATTTCTTTTGTTTAACGTGAGCGCTCCCCGCACATGCTATTGTATTTTATGCTATTTTATTTGCTGTGCCACACATAATCCTAACAGAAGCCCTGGGGGGGGGGGGGGGCAATTTATGGGCTCTGGACCCCAGGGGTTACCGGTGTATGTCCCAGTGAATTGCCCTTGTGTGGAACATGGATGGAGGTGGAACGGCAAGAGTCAGTTGGGGCCTGGCATTCAAATGTATGGGTCACCAGAGACAAGTTTTGCCGCTGGCCTTGGACCAGGGGAATTAATAGCGGGTTAGTTCATGGGGCTAGCAAGCAGATAGGGTATGTGTGTGGATATAGTGGTGGTGGTACCCCGGGACAGGACAAGATGGGTATGAGCAATGAGGTATCCTGGGTCTGGCAGCAGGGGAGTCCCAGCAGCAGACGGTGACCTCAAGTGCTGGAGCAAAAGGGGTCAGAGATGGTCCAGAAGAGGGGCCGGTACAAATTCTAGTGGAACCAAAGACCAATAAAGATGGGCATGGTGACCGTCTGACTGACGTGAGCATGGCCCCAGATAAGGTGCCAGTTGCCTCCCCAAACAAAACGCTTGGAGTGGAGATTAGACCACAGTCGCCATACGCAACTGTTTCGGGCATGGAGCAGGAAGGATGTGTGTCTTCAGTGCATGTTCAGGAGGATGGAAAACAGTTAAAAAATTACGGTGCAGGCAAATCAAAGACGGATTTGCAGGAAGATCGGGTTGTTGGTAGTCCGGTCGAAGGGGAAGACATGCCTAGGGAGAAGTTGCCATAGGAGGAACTGGAGTGGAGGACCGGGATGAGGGTGTTTAGGCAAGTAAGAGAGAGGTTGAGAGCACATGCTGAGGGCCCCAGTATGGAGGGTAAGGCTTGTGAGGGGGAAGGTATGGCCACAAATAGCACTGCATAGGTCTCGGAGAAAAACCCGGGCTCAAGAAGTAAGGGTCGGAGAAGGAATGGGAAGAAAGGTGTTAAAGGGAAGGACAAGTTTGGTTGTGGGCCAAGGCAGTTCTTGATAAAAGGCGAGCGACTTGGGTTTTGCAAATTGTAAGATATATAGGGTGGTTATTGGTCAATGAATTTTGTGTGTTATTTTTATTTCGAACTTAACCCTTAATTGGGTATGTTTGACGTTTTCGTCGGGCATATGTGACATTCCATGTCAGAGGGTACCACATGCTCAGCGAAAGCAGAGCATCAAGCGATGCTTTTTTGTTTGGCACACCTGATGTGTGTGTGAGTAGGTTTATGCAGTAAGTGTCTGTTTATTTTATGGAAATGTTTGAGAATTACTTTGTTCTCGGTTTTATTTAGTGTTTAACGGGGTTTACTTAATAGTTTTCTTTTGCAATTATTATTGTTCGGCAGTGGTGTCGCGATTGTTGGGGAGCTGGCATTGTTTTCTCAGCTGAGATTGTGAGAAAACTGTGTCAGCCCTACAATGGTCAATTGTTACGTCTCGGGATTCTGAGACGAAGATTTTATGTATATATATATATAGTTTTTTTTTTTTCTTTGGTTGCCGGCCAGGGTGGACGTGTGGTCCACTGCTGTTTGTGTTCGAATGGCCCATGTCCTTAACCTTTTCCCAGCCAGATATTTTCTTGAGAAAATGATTTTCTTACAAAGGGATAGAAAATATTTTTTAAAAAATTCAATAACTGATATACTGCTTTAAAATTTTATATTTGTGATCTTGAATATAATTGCTTTTGATTAGTAATTTTTTTGATCGATTAAAAGTAATGGTTTTTTTTAAACAATACATTAAAATGTATAATAATATTTTCTATTTGAAATACTTGGTTTTAAACCTTTTTTAAAAAATTACAAATGTAATAATTTCGAATTTGAAATAGCTAAGATTTAGGGAGAAATCTTTTCTAAATAATGCAAAAAAAAATTTTTAATATCTTTGTTTTTTTTTTAATGATTTTTTATATAACTGAATGTGCAATATTTTTACTTTTTTTTTCTTCGAAGATATACGTAATTTGTTGTTAAATAGGTCACACCTGCATGACAATAGCTAGAAAATCACATAAATGATAAAGCAATGATGTGGCCTTATCCAACTTCCTTATGGGAATAATCTCTAATGACGTCATCAGGAAACGATCTCTATAGCAATGGTTTTAATTTTTTGAAATAACTTATGAATAAAATGTAATTTATGAAAAAAAATTTGTAAACATAAATAAAAGGAATCATTTTAATATAATTCAATCATTAAATGGTTCAATTATGCCCTGGAATTTTTAAATGAATTCGTAATTTTAGATGTTGCTAAGGTTCTCCATACAAGATACACAAGCTTTCTAAAATTTCGAATATTATTGATTATTAATAAATTTGGGGTATATAATTTATTTGCAATTAATTATAAAGCTTTCAAGAATTCAACAAATGCAGTTTGAAGTTTTTATCGATAATAGAAAATTTCTTATAAGCATTTTTTACAGTCATGATTTCACCCCTCCTTTGACAACACATGTGGAAAATCATTTTTTTATTATATTTTCTCCTTTGATTTTAACAAATGAAGGGATATACTAGTAATAAAGTGCATCTGAAAAAAAAAAAAAAAAAAGCAATTTATCTGCAATAGAATTTTAGTTATATGCATTTAAATTTTGTAATGTGTTATATGGACCTGACATAGCTACAGATGGCCTGATTAGGCCACCTTCGCTGGGAAAAGGTTAACGACAATGCCACCGATGTTTAATGAAGTTTTCCTGGCCTAAACTTAGGGGCCCTTCAGTTTTGAATTAATAAGTTATTTATTATAGTGGAATGGATATAGAGTTATTTATATGGTTAAACTGTTAATTTACATGATTGTTGTGACTGACGTTTGCGACACTCAGCGAGGTTCGAACACTCAAGTAATGTTTTCGTCTGAACGAGCTCATCATCCTGCCATTGCAGGGAAGCTATTCGATTCTGTTAAGTGAGACGATAATATATGGTGAGTGCTCCTTTGTTTATTATCCAGTTGGTTTGTATGCCCGGTAAGAAAGATGCAATTTGCGTAACAACTAAGATAATAATAAACGATTTTGAATAGTGAAATGTAGTGTAGCTAATTGGACCCCCAGTCTTAGTTAAACTGTGTCACCGTGAAAGATTCGTTTGTATTCTGCTGTGCCCTGTAAAATATAGTTATATTTAACTGGAATACTGAACTGATACTTAAAATAATGTTATGTATAATAATCTTATTAGAGGTAAGCACTGATGCTCTGGATTTGAGGTGTTGTCTGTGCAGAAGCCCCAATATAGTATGACGGTTGGTCCCTATCCATCGGGTGGTGAAGTGTGGCAAGAGTGCATGTAGCAGACAACAGGTCCCGAATTGTGACTCTGTGAAATAGCTGGAAATGCGTGATTGTAGCACGTAAACGTTTACCGGTACACAGTGCACGGGTTCCCTAGTTGAGGTAGGTCATCCATGGATGGGGGTGGACCCGGGAAGGGGTTAATGTGTTCCCCCCTTCTTTGAGTTTGGACAGCACATTAAGTAAAGAAACACGTGACGTTACGTTGGACGTTGTTTAAGCAATAGAGACGGGTGTTTCCTTCCTTAGTATGGGTGCACATGCAAACAACTTCTGTACGTATAGCCAACCTCCCTTTCCCTGATCTGGGACGGGTTATATGCATTTGGCAATTTGAAATGCCTATGGGGCAGTTCTCTGCTTAACACATTAAGACACAATTGGTAATATTATGCCATGTGTCATGTATTTGCATAGTTAAGGAATATAGGACTTAGTTGGTCTTGAATATGCCGTAAGCTCTGTGATTAGACTGTAAGTTGACCCCTCTAGAACATGCTATGCACCGCCAGGGTGTAATAATATAATTAGTGTGCCTGCTGAGAACAGTTGCAGCATTATAGTTTATTGTGATTATTTCTATGAATAAAGGGTGGGGTTTTTTTGAAAATTTTAAAATTGTCATGTGTCAATGTTTATCCCTCATACCAGGCCTCAAATCCCTGACTGTTACACCTTTTCCACTGGTGAGTCGTTGTACATATTAGTTAGTAGTGTAGAAGCCTGAGGGGGGTATAAAGATTGAAAGAAAAAAATTAGACCATTACTTTATTCCAAATAAATTTTATTCTTTTTTTTGGAAAAAAAAGTGAGTGTTTCTGTGAATTAAAAATAAAATGAATCATTAGGGGTGTTTTATATTTTTTCATTTCGTCTCAGTTCATTTTTTTTCCCGCTCTTACAATAAGTTTTCAATAAGTTATATACAGGGTGAGGCATTTATCTTGAGACAACTGAATATCTCGGAAAGTAAGCATTGTACGAAAAAATGTCCAAAATCAAAAGTGAATTATTTCGTGGGGGAAATTCATTAGTTAAAAAATAGCACACCCCCCTTGTGAGGGGGGGGGGGTAACTTTGAAATCTTAAATAGGAACCCCTAATTTTAATGGTATATTCAGTTTGTACACAATATTCTGGAAACGTTTTATTCCTGGTGTTCTTTCAATTGATCCAACCGTTTAGGAGATAGAGACCCTGAAAGTGTGGAACTTTTAAAGTTTTGAAGCAAATTTTATCGATGAAGACAAAGAGGTAGAGAGTGGGTCTTACAGACATTCCTGTTCTACTTTTTAAAGGTCTTTAAGATTCCGAATTCAGAATTTCAAAAATCCATTATTTTTCAATACACACGCATAGTCTCCATAGGACTGCTGCCCCCAAAATTTTATCGTGCACTAAAAAATTTTGAATTTTTGAAATTCTGACTTCATATTCATAAAGACCATTAAAAAGTAGAATAAGAACGTCTGTAAGACCCACTCTCTATCTCTTTCTCTTCATCGATAATATTGGGTTCAAAACTTTAAAAGTTCCACACTTTTGTGACGGGCCACCCCCGCACAGTCGGGTTCAATGTATTGTCAACCCTGGCAACCAACGGGAATGACCTGGGTCAATTGGAAAAACACAACCTGATACTGGATTTTAAGAGCACACAAATTCATTTATTGACTCAACAGGAAATACACATCCAAATAATAATAATACGCAGGCGTGAGCTACATATAGCATGCAGGGTCGGTGCAACCTGAGGGGCTCCTTGTAAAATTACCCTATCTACTAACTAAACTATTCTCTTAAACTCAATGACATAAGATATTATAGCCGAGCAAGGGCATCAATTTACTTGCAGTAAGCTATGCAGCAAAGCAATAGTTGCACCATCAAACTGCGATGGGGTGCTCAACAATGCTACCTGGACATATGATACCCTGAGCCAGATTACACCAGGGGCTTCCGCACAAATATTTCATAAAGCTATGCACGAAAATGTAATGTGCCCCTTTTTATCCGCAAGCAAGAGGACGGGCACCGGAACCTCTCCTTGGACAGCCCCTCGATGAGATCAATGTGCTTTGCTTGAAAATGCTCTACCAATAGCCGTAATAATCGGCGTTTCTGCTAAATCAATGTGCGTTGTATTGCGTTTTAGGGACAACCCAGCCAATGGACCCTTTCTGTTGTCAGCTTGCGTAGCAGCTGCACTGACACAACCTACTCGCTATAAATGATGGTAACAAAATACAGAATGTAATGAAAGGTTAAGACTAAGATACATAAGCTCTCTTCGCTGTTACAATAGTGTGGGCTTTGCATAGTCTTTATAACGCGACACAAATGATTTGTCTCTTTGCGTTCAGCACGACGGTGCATAAAGTAAGACACTCTAATTATTCTTTACACAGCTCACTGAACAAAATTTATCTGGTCACTAAACATCGGCAAGGACGCAACTACGCTGGCAGGATAAATGATGTGCGGTAGAAATAGGGACATGTCAATTTAAATTGTTCGCTGCTCCTCCACACGTCTGCGTGGCAAAAGGAAATAAAAATCGTCACTCACCCAGTCTCGTCTCTTTTCAAAATGGATTACCATACACCACAGGACGCTCTGCCATGATATTTTCAAGCGAAGAGTGTTCCTCCATAACAGCTTTCACTTAAAAAGTCAACAGTACAGTCCTGGAAGAATGACAGGAACTTTTGTGTTTTCAACATAACATTTTTAATAATGAATTTATTTCAACGAAACTTTACACACCTGTGCCCACACTGCATTGACATCACTGGTTTCAATTTAGTCAAAAATATTTAAAAAATTAGTTGAGCCACAACTAATTTTTGAACAAAAGGGTGGAAAAAATGATAGAAACACCTTCAGTTATCATGAGATTGCTCGTATTTAAGACTTTGTAAATCCACCATTTTTGTTGATCACATGAAACACACGGTCTTCATAGATTCTATTAGTTTTTCAAGAGTTCTGCACGAAATTTCTTCCCAAGCCTCAAGAACAGCCTGTTTGAGACTCTGGACATTCTCAAACTGCCGCCCGTTCTTATAAACGGCCTGAACCATGATTCCCCAGAGATTTTTGATGGGGTTAAGGTCTGGACTTCTCGCAGGCCATTTCATAACCCTGATGATTTTGGTCTTGAACCACTCCGTAGTCGATTTAGAAACGTGACATGGGGCGTTGTCCTGCTGAAATATCCGATCTTGGCCTCCGATGATTGGTCCAAATGGGATAAGATACTTCTGAAGCATTTCTTGGTACTTGACGCTGTTCATGCGGCCATCTACAAACACTAATTTCATCTTTCCACTGGCACTGAATGCTCCTCAAACCATAACTGAACCGCCACCCTGGATGCGCTTCGAAAAGTGCTTTGGCTCCTTTCGTAAATCGTGCCAATACTAGTTCCAACCATCGGGGCCATCGAGGTTGAACTTTTTTTCATCACTAAAGATGACTTGAGTTCCATTCGGAAGTCCAGGTTTGATGCTGTTTGGCTAGCTGAAGACGATTGACTTTGTGCTGGTTGGTAAGAGGTGGTTTCTGTTTCATTTTCTGGCATTGAAGATGAGGACATTGGTTGAGATAGTTATTAATAGTTCTTTGATGAGCCTGTGTTCCAATCGCCTGTTTGATGGAGTTGGCAGAAATTTGCTTGTTGCTTGCCATGCGAAGAATTCGACGGTGGTCTCTATCACTAAGTGCTTTAGGCCTTCCTGTCGTTTTCTTTGTACCATATGATTCTGGATTTTTCAGGAAAGATGAAATTACTTGCTTGGACCTTCCAATCAAACGAGAAATTTCTGCTTTTGACATGCCTTGTTCTTTATATGCCATGATTTTTCCTCTCTCATAATGGGTAAGTTGTTTACCACATCCCATTTTGAAGATACTTAGTGAACAAGTTTTATTTTATCAGAGGTATGTCTTCTTGTTCAGAATTTCATTAATATGCAATGGTGAGAAGGTCTCACATTCCCAGTTTTTGGGGGGGGGGGGGGGAGGGTGAACAGATTATTCATTTAGTTCCTATCCTTTTTTCCACCCTTTTTTCAAAAACTGGTTGTGGCTCAACTAATTTTTTAAATGTTTTGACTGAATTGAAACCAGTTGTGTCAATGCAGTGTGGGCACAGGTGTGTAAAGTTTCGTTGAAATAAATTCATTATTAAAAATGTTATGTTGAAAACACAAAAGTTCCTATCATTTTTTCCAGGACTGTATATTCGAATGCACGTCGCCATTGCTCCCACAGGGAGAAGATGGGCTCGCCGGCAGTGCACAGAACTGTACCATGACTTAAAAACAACACATAAAGCAAACTTCCACACTTCAATTGCACATAATAATTGCGATGAAATTGTTTCAATTACAAATTATAAACATCATAATGTGTGCATACCAGATTTAAGGACCACATGCATTTTTAGCATTTTTCTTCCGCTACCCAGTTCCTGCCTGCCCTGCCCGAAAATCAGCCATAAAAGAGATATAAAAAAAAGTAACAACAAAATATTTAAATTTGCACGGACAGAATAAGAAATTTCAAGAAGACAACGCAACAATGGTTTGCTGGAAGCTGGGAGAATTTTCTCCGAAAATCTGCCAACAATACCAGCTTCCAACAAACAAAAAAAACTAAAGACCGACGCTGGAGCTCTATCGGCGTGGCAACAATTAGTCAACGCCAAAAACTATAATAAATATTTTATATTTTAACTATAATAAAACTCAATATTTTAACAGTTACGCATAACTAAGAAAACCCCCTTTTAACCCAACACAACACATAAACTTAATTCTTCAATGCATACACGATGCAGACACCATCAAAACGTTCCACCACCAGAAACGCAACACAAACGCACTCGACAAACAACTCCACTCCTACTCACGTAACACAAATAAAACACTAATCCTTTGATTACTCTAGTCCGTTCCCGCCGGGCACATGCGGCATCCCAAACTGACATGCAATGTCACATATGCCCGACAGAAACCTCGAGCATACCCGATCCAGGATAATGCTCGACCCCCTTTCCCACACCAGCACAAAATACACCTTTTTTTTAAACTACACCCATCTTCAACAAAACCAAACAAGCAATTACGACCACCCTCTTAACTGGCATTACACAGTACACAACACAACTCTCCAGAATGCTACCAACAAAAAACACCCCAGGACACACACCTAATACAAAAATAGGACACAACAAACTCACTACTTAGCATCTCTACATAAACTCTCCACTGCATTACCGGTCCAAGGTACAGAACCCGAGGCGCTCCTTCCTGAACAATGCTGGAATCACCTCTGGCCCTGTCCAATGGGCTGTACGCTTATTAACCTCGCCCCTTTTTGCGAGTCGCTTACTTTCTCCACTCCCTTCTCCGGTGTACCTTTAGCAACTGCCACCTCGGCAGACGGATCCCCATTCTTACTGACCCTTTGACCTAGTCGAGGTGCCCTCTCTTTACTCGAGCTTACTGGTGTCGAAGTGGCACCCCTCCTAGTCTTCTTACCATCCACCTTACCAGCCACCTTCACTTCCTTTTCCCGAGCAGACTGCTTGGGCTGTTTTTTTTTTCGCTAGTCTCCGACTGCTGTCTCAGCCGCTTTTTAACTTTGTGAAAGTCCTTCAATTCTGCCCTCCATTCCGGCTCCTCCACAACAGTTTCCTCTCCCTAACTGTGATTGGTCGAAGACTAATCACAATGCGACATCGTGCTGCAAGCGCTATGAGCAATTAGTTCTTTTGTTTTCTTTATAAAGAAATGTAAGTCATATATTTAATAAAACATAATATTGAGATAGTTAAACTTTATTTCTATCAAAACAAAAATTCACCTTTTAAACTGCTGAACTGCAATAGATCAGGCTTGTCAAAAAAAAAATGGCCGACGATGTTGCTCATGCATCATGGGTGATAGAGAAGAATATTTTTGGGAATTCTTTTAAGTGTCCAAAATTATTATTTTTAATCCTTTTCGTCATAAAACGTTGAAAGATTATTTTTGTAGGTGTTTTTTAACAATATGTTGTGGATTGTCCAGGAAACCAAGTAACAATGTAATCATATGCAGGGTGAGAAGGCTGACCAATCACAGTTGAGAGAGAAGTTAGATGGAGTTTTACTATACATTCGTCCCGCTCACCTCACCTTCTCGCAGCAGGTCCTCCCACGAGTAGACCACCGTGCCACCCATACCTCCTTTGATATTATCTACTCCTTCATGAGTGGGCTGATTCCCTGACACCTTATCCGAGGCACCCCCTTCTCTTTGCCACAAACCGGGGCACCTAACGTTGAAGACTTCTGTTGTATTGGCTCCTCCCGACGAACCTCGCCCACAACACTCTCCTCCTCTTCCGCTACTACACCCAGGCTCTCTCCTGCTTTCACTACAGCTGTTTCCGCTTGCATCGCAAACTCGGGCACCTCGCCCCTGCATTCACTCTTCGTGGACAATGTCTCCGATGCAATCTGTGGGATGGCACATTGCATGGGTTCCGTAACACCGTCCACTGCCTCTATTTCAACAGAGCACGGTCGCATGTGCGGACCCGATAATGCACTCTGTGTGCATGATGCCGCCACACAGACTTTCACCGAGGACCCCTCTTGTCCACTTCCCAAACCCCTCTTTAACTGTTGTAATGGCCCTATTTACCCTTTGGATGTTTTACTTCAAAAAAAATAAAAAATAATGAATAATACAAATGAGGATTCAGTTTATTGCCGTTTGTTATGATTATAGCGGAAAAACTTATTTTGGGGATAAGTTAAAATAGAGAAATATTAAGATAATATTCATTTTTGTGTTTACAAGAATTAAAAAGGCGATAGAAATATGTATCTTAAGCTTAGTTTTATACTAACAACAATGATTTATAGTTTCTGTTGACGAATGATAACAATGAGACTAGAAACCATTAATCGACGTTTATTAAGAAGCAACGTTATTTAGAGATTCGAAAGTAAGTAGGTGATTCCGGCCGTGGCTTAAACGGCGAGAGGACGCCTTGAGGAGACATTCTTCACAGTGGTTGCTCTGATTTCATTGCCGAGATGAAGGACCTAATTAAGATTTTGTTCCTTTAGTGGCCCTATTCAAAAGACAACACGACGAAAATCGGTACCATAAAATGGGGAAACTTTATCCCTTAGGGGAAACTTTGGCCCAAGACACAAGAAAATTTTTCAAAATTACATAGCTTTTAATCAGTAAGTCACAGAGAGGTAGTTATTGCTTTCTCCTACAGATGGCACAAAAATTAATAGGTGCCACAACTTTTAGTTTCAGTTTTGGTTCTGTTACAGGCCTAACAAAGCGAATTTCACACGATCATCAAGTTTACAAGAAAATATTGTTTACAAACTTTTATCTGGTTCCAGTTCATAACATTCTGTGAAAAATCTGGTTAGTATATATTTTTTTAGCTCATTTCTCACCTCTGCAATGGTTAATAGCAATACTGTTTACTTTAGCCTAATAATTCAAAACTTTGAAAAATGCCTGTGATGGACATTTGCATGTGAATTTGGGGTAACTTTGGCCCTGGGATTGGCCAAAGTTGCGTCCACTTTAAGTAATCTCTGAAAATAATGAGTTTTAAATATTTGCAGATTAATCAGCTGACTTAAAATGGCAAGAAAGCCGAAAAGAAAGTTACGGACCAGGCGTTACATAGACTATTCGCAAGACCAGCTCCAAAAGCGCATAAACGATGTCAGATCTGGTGCAAAAACCCAGAGAGCTGCTGCATATTTTTACGGTATTCCTAGAAGTACCTTGAAGAATAAGTTAAAAAGGCCTGCATAATAAAAGTCCTGGCAGGATGCCTGTTTTATCAAACGAAGAAGAAGCGAGTATTGCTGAACATTGCAAGATGTTATCGGAATTTGGATTCCCATTCACAGAACTGGAGGTTCGACGTGCTGTCAAGTGCTATTTGGACAAGATGGGTCGGAAAGTGGACATTTTTGAAAAAAAATGATAACATGCCTGGTTATGATTGGTCAAAATCATTTCTCAGTCGACATCCTACTCTTTCTGTTCGAATAAGCACTAATATCAAGCGTGATAGAAGTTCAGTTGACATCAATACCATTAATGCTTATTTTGAAAACCTGCAAAAAAGCATTGAAGCTGTACCACCTGCAAATCAATGGAACTATGATGAAACAAATCTTACTGTTGATCCAGGTAGCAGTAAAATTATCTGTAGAAAGGGCTGCAAGTATGTGGAACGCATCTTGAATCATTCAAGAACTTCTACCTCCCTAATGCTCTGTGGAAATGCAGAAGGGGAATTTCTGCCTCCATACGTTGTTTATAAAGCTGAAAGACTTTGGGATACTTGGACAGAAGGGGGCCCCAAAGGATGTCATTACAACAGATCGAAAAGTGGTTGGTTTGATGCAGGAATTTTTAAAGATTGGTTTTTTAAGCTTGTTTTACCAAAACTTAAAAAACAAGAAGGAGAAAATTGCTTATTGGAGACAATCTTGCTTCCCATATCAATGAAGCTGTCATTAAGGCATGTCAAAAGAATGACATTCGATTTGTTTGCCTTCCTCCAAATTCAACACATTTAACACAACCATTAGACGTTGCATATTTTCATCCAATGAACACAGCTTGGAGACAAATTCTGAAGAACTGGAGAGAATCTACAGATGGTGAGAGGTTCAATGCTTTGCCAAAAGATCTGTTTCCCACCTTACTGAAGAAACTTTTCGAAGAAGCTTTGGCAGATAAGGGCAGAAACCTTATCTCAGGATTCAGTAAATGTGGTATCCACCCGCTAAACAAAACACTGGTTTTACAATGTCTGCCAAGAGAAGATGAAGCAAATCCTGAAGTAGTAGGAGAGGCATTCGTAAAAATTTTAATGGAGAAACGAGCTGAAGTTGGAAAGAGAAAAAGAAAAAAAGAGAAAAAGAAAGAAGCTTAACGTAGAGCCTGGCAAAAGCATCTGTATAGATGAGTTTCCAGAATCTTCAATGAGCTCTGTAACTGTAGAACCTAGTACTAGTGCTAAGCAACAAACAAGGAAACGAGGGAGACCTAGGAACATTTGTGCAGAATCCGAAGAGTCGGAGACTGAAGATATCAGTATTCATGATGAGAATGATGAAGACCAGCTGGTAATGTCCTCTAGTTCAAGTCATGAAAACCAAGACATGTCTTTCAACCAACCAAAAGACTCTACTTCAGAGAAAGAACTGATGGATAATGAGTGGAAAAAGCATCTTCATGAAGGAGAATATGTTGCAGTTGAATACAATGGCTTATTATATCCAGGAAGAATTATATCCCTCCCCAAAACGCCGGAGCTTGCTAAGGAAGATTCAGGCCCATCTATAAGTTGCATGCGAAAGGGTACAAAATTTTGGTGATGGCCTGAGAAAGATGTCCTTCGTTATGACTGGATTGACATAATGATGAAACTGAAAGAACCTGTTTCAATCAGAAGAGGATACTTCTCTGTCCCTCAACTAGACAATTATCAGTTGTAATCAATGTTATTATTGTGTTGCATTATATTTTCATTATTGTTATTAAATGTTTTGTATAAACTTCATTCATATCGTAGCTTTTTTCCACCAAAATTTGTTTCTAAATACTTTTACTGCTGTTTTGTTATGGTCAAATATAAGTAATATGTGTAACTTTAACCCATCAATAAAATCTAGGCCTTAAATGCAAGAAATTATGAATGGAACAAAATTACCCCAAGTTAGGGTAACTTTAACCCAAATTTTTAAAAAATTATAAATATTCTGTTACATTGAATAACTTGAAATTGACAATATATGTTCTCAAAACATACACCATGACCAAAAAAAAATCTGAAAGCAAAATCTGAATTCAAACATATAAAAAATGACATGTCATTACAAAAAATTAAAAAAAGTGGGTCAATTTTACCCCATTTTATGAAGGTATGTTCTCGATCTTTGATAAATATTACGATATCCTACGACATGGATTTAATTTCGATATTTCATTTGATTAAACTCTACATTAGTTTGTAAAGTGACGGAAACAAGAAAAGAATTCTAAGATTGTTCACACCTTGATAACTTTATAAAATTGTTGATGGACTAGTTTGTATTTTTTTTATTATTATTTTTTTTATTTTCCCTCATCGATTCGTCACGATTCCACGCGACTTGTGGGACATTCGGTGATTGTGAAAGTATAAACCTATGATCTGCCCTGACGGTATTGGCAATTTGAGTACTGGAGTCGACGATCTTGCAACTGCGTAAAAGTGAAGATCAGGTAAAACAAACTCTTTAATATATTTTTGGAGTGGGACCCGATAGTGAAACCCCAGAATTAGACGAATATCAACGATTAGCCTATTCCTTAAAGGCATTCGATAAAAAATGACGACTTTCCATTTTAAAGGAATTTAAAATTTATAATCTAAAGGAAAAAAAAGAAAAGGAAAAATATAAAATAACAATATATATAAAAAGCAAGTGAACTTCAACAATTCCAATGTAATTAAAAAAAAAAAAAAAAATCACAAAATAAGGAATAATAAAAAGAAAAAAAAATAATTAACCTCTTCATGACCAGCCTAAATTTTGAAGGATACCTCCCAGGACCAGAGTTTATGTACTATCTGGCAAACCAATGACGAACGTGCGTTCATCATGTACAATTTTGTAAGAATATTTCTTTTTCAGAATCAATATTTATTTCAAAATCAGGATCTTCGGCATCACAACTTGCAATAACATAATCATAATCATCCATTTTTTACAAAAAAGGAGACAAAAGCATTGTTGCTTACTGTGCAAATACAACGTACAAAGTTGTTGAAATAAACAATCAAAGAATAAACGCAATGGTTCTGTCTATCGACAGGAAACTGGACCCATAAAAGAATAAACTGTTCCAAATAATTTTACTCTTTCATTACTGGAAAACCACGTTTTCATTTCGTTAATAGAATCAATAACTGAAAATGACGAACGCATGTTCGTCATGGTATTGAACAGAGGGTCTAGCTTGACAAAATGCATGTTAGTCACTGGTCTTGAAGAAGTTAAATTGAGAGGCGACCACCCTCAGGAATGATTTTTAATGGTGATCGATTGGCAATCAATCAACGAGAGATAAGAAATATTTCATTAAGCGACGAGTCCAGCTAAGTTGACGATCTTGTAGTGGATGCCATGGTGTTAGCAGGGCCGCCGCCAGGGGGGGACAAACGGGACTCTAGTCCGGGGCCCCAACGGAGGTGGGGGCCTCGTCAGCCACGCTTGAAAAGGCATCAGGCACGAGGCAGAGCCCAGAGGAGCCCATACGTATCCAGTTGTCAGGGGCCCAAACATTTCTGGCGGTGGGCCTGGTGTTAGTTACACCCTTCAAAGATGATATGCCGTTTTGGCATGTTGCCATGATTACTTACTATCTCCTATCAGGATTATGACCCCTATTGCAAGAGGGGAGAGATCCGATCGCGTATTCCCTCCCTGTACTAACTTACCTACCCGTCCATGAATGAATGATGATTTACGAGTGTAACCCTAGTACGCGGTAATTTCTCCCTCTTTGATTTGGATGTAATTTTTTTCGGAAGATTATCTATTTGAAGCTTGTAGAGGAAAAATTGCATAATTGTTTAAGATTTTCATCCCGGAGAATGTAACCCATTTGCCCACCTTAGTATAACATAAGATTGCATATTGTGTCTGGAGATTTGATTGAATATTGGCCTACCAAGATTTGCATTTGGCCTTAGAATACTTTCCAGGATATGTTTAATTTTTTGGATAGTTGTTAAGCCTTCTGTGAAAAATAAGGATTATTCAACTTATACTGTGACGTTACCTAGCTAAGTTGACATCCAGCAATTAATCAATGTTAAAGAAAGTTTGAACTGGATTCAGAAAGCCTCGTTTTTTTGATATCTCTGGAATCTATGAAGATATCAGGCAATTGATCTCGTTAATGTGAAAAGCTAAAGAAAATTGATAGACTCGATTCTTTACCCTTTAAGTAAATGGACAGGAAAGATCCTGTCCGTGTGTAATTTCAATCCTTATCGTTAGAGCTGGCTAATGGAACAATTTGATAATTAAGAAAAAAAAATACGAAGTTAAATCTTGTTTAAATAATTTTGTTAAATTGTTGCACGCATCAGTTTAAAACTCAGTGCTTTTAAGATATCGATTTAAGGATCGTCTTAAAACTTCAAGTTTCATAAAGTTTAATATCCGTTTGAGAAAGAATCTTATTTAACAAAAAAAAAAAAAAAAAAAAAAAAAAAAAAAAAAAAATACAAATAATAATTATACTTAACCCCCGTTTTGGGATGGGGGGGGGGCATTTTG
>JAHWFO010066738.1:30199-41243 GCA_023313115.1 Rhysida immarginata | reverse complement strand
ATCGCATCGATTCGCTAAGATTTAATGAAATTTCGCGAAAAACCACGAAACCACGAAATTTCTTAAACTATGTCTTCTATTTTTATAACTGGGTAAGTCAAAAAGGAAATCTCTTTTGTTTTCTTCGAAAAAAAAAAAGAAATGGTTGTAACACTAATTCCAGCAGATAAAAGTCACTGAAATCGACATGTACAAAAATAAATAAATAAATAAATAAATAAAAATTTACGTATCGACTTCCTCTCATTGAGGCGAATCATTTTTTTTAAATCCCGAAGTCGATGGAATCTGAAGGACCATGTGGGAGATAATGAGGTTTTTATTTTATAAAATTATTAAAAACCTGCGCATATCCAACATTTTAAATTATTAAATTATCAAGCGAGCACCAAACAATCAAGTATTCCTTTATTAGGAGCTTTAGCAAGAAGCTACTTATAAGAATGTACGCTTGATCTGTACGTTTATCCGACCTTTCGCTGTTTGCACGATAACTTGAAAATGGATTAATTTTTCAAATTATATTTTCAGAAATATGACGAAGGTCATGGGCCCCTTCAAGTTGAATTCACGTGCTAAAACAGTGACTGTAAAGAGTACCAAGATAATGGCATGTCATCAAGAATGAATACACTTACTTTCTGTTTGTTTTAAGTATTGTTGTCGTGAGCTCGCGCACGCGACGATCGCTTTGTCGATGCACGATTGCTCAAGTACTCATAACCAACACCACCTAGGTCGTAACCACCGAGAGAGAAGGCCTCTGCGATGAAACATAATATACTGCAGGGCCGTAGCCAGGACGTTATCTTGGGGGGGTCGATTTTCAAAAATTCCGGACCTTTTGTCAAAAATTCCACTGAGTCGGACCTTTTTTTCAAAAATTCCACTGAGTCGGACCTTTTTGCATATTTGGGAGGCGGACCTTTTTCCATAATGGGGTGGTCGTCGACCCCCTCGACCCCCCTCCCCCCCTGGCTACAGGCCTGTACTGTTACATTATCATACTTAGGGCATTGTTATTCGTATTTCTACCAATAATAAGCCATAAATTTGCACTAACTATGATGATGTAACAATGTATTACGTTTCATCGCAGAGACCTTCTCTCTCGGTGGTTACGGCTCAACACGTTTTCCCCAATGCAAGGATAATTCGTCTCTTCCGGCAATTCAATACACGCACTCTATTGCCGATGCGGGAAAAATGCAACGCAATGCATTATTGGAATTGTGTCTACAGACGGACAAACCGATCACATAAGCACATTTCTACGGAAATGTGCTAAAAAATAAGCCTGTTAGTAAAAATCCCAAAAAAGAGTAAAATTTCAGATACAGAACAATCATTATGAACATGAAGCCAGCGTCGCAGAAAACGATTTTGCAACATAAGATAATTTTTAATAGAAATAGAGTCCCAAAAATAATACCATATGAAAGGTGAGGGAAATTATAATAAAGTTTCATTATAATAAAAATAAAAAATATCAATAAATTGTGAAATACTATTAATAATATGGGCATTCCAATTTAAATCGGAAGAGATGTTTAAACCTAAATATTTAAAGTACGTAACAAACTCAATTTTATTTGATGGAATTAAAAAGAAGAATTTGATCAAATAAATTAATTTTATTATTTTTGGGTGTAAAATCATAGTTTTACTCTACCCTACATTTAATTCTTAAGAATTAGCATGTAGCCAAGTGGAGAAGTTTTGAAAATTCTCAAATCCTTTATGTATTCAAAACGAAATTAGAAAATAGAAGAGTAGTATTTAAATTGGTATTACAATTTAAATTATTAAAATCTAAATTATTAAAGAAAAGCAGAAATAAAAAGGGAGATAAGATTGCACCTTGAGGAACTCCAGAGATGGAAGAAGACACTACGGTTAGGGTCAGTTCTACCAAAATGAGTAAGTACTGGAATGAAGCTCTGATAAGTCAAAACGGTGTTCCACCATCCTCAAACACTTGTGACTAGCGCCTTCAGTAATCCTTGTGTGTTGGGACTTTGCGAAAAAAATGAGCGAGTGATACGATTATCATTCACTAACGCCTGGTTTGCGTGTCCACTCTCTTTGAATATAATACGCTTTCAAATAGATTTAATACATTTTTAAATGAATTTAATACGATTTTAAATACATATAATGTATGTAAATGAAGTTTAATTATTAAATACTCTAAAAATAAATTTCGATTTGAAAATTCCTTCAAAAACCATAGTATTTCGTGTTATATAATAATTACCATTTTAAACTACGACGGTAGGAATAAGTTTTAGGGTGGAAGTAAACAGCAGATTAGATCTAGATTACCTGTCTGTATTTCATATTCAATGATCGACAACATAGTCCCCAAAAGGAGAAACGAAACGGAAGTTTTGCGTCTCTAAGGTCCGAGTTCTCCAGCTGCATTTGTTTTTTCAGCCGTGCCGCATTTCAACACCAACACTGACTGAAATGCTTTTGACAGGGTCTTTTAATCTACCTTGCTTAAAAGATTAAAAGACCCTGCTTTTGGTTGTTTTTTTTTCACGGTAGAGGGCTTTCTCTTATCATTGTAGGCTATCTTAGTCTTTAGACCGTGTAGGCTATGCACTGACTGGAATGAATACTTTTGTTTTTTCACGATAGAGGGAGCACTAAATATCAAGCTGCCCAATCACAGTGCGTTTTACAATGCTTGTGCTCAATGAGATAAAATACAGCGTATTCTTTCTCGTTGCTTGTGCTCTACCACCTTTTGCAAGCACGGGATTTTACTATCTCGCAGGCGTGTTTGCAAGCATTGACATCTAATACTATTGGATGGCTCACTCAAGGAGAGTCTGCATGAAAAAGATTCTGCCTGAAATTGACCATTGTTATCTGACACAACAAAGAGTCTGCCATTGTTATCTGACAGAACTAACTGATGACCTTTGAGGACGCGATTGCAAAGAGATTCAGTGAAATCTAAAAAAATGCATAATTTTCTCCACGTAGCATATTTTATCTTATTTTTCAATTAAAATTATATAAAGAAAAATTTCCAAAGTTCGTAAAATTAGTATTCATAGCCTATCGTTGGTAATGGACAGGCATGACACAACTACTCGATAATCTTAGAGGACTTGGTATTTTTTGCCAGAAACATTCGCTATTAAGTCAGCCATCCAGTAGTATTAAATATCAATGTTTGCAAGTCTGATGTTTTCATCTGAATCCACCAGATGTCTCAATGTGCATCCACCATTATAACATACCCACAGCCACCGTGTAAGATTAGGGTGCCCACAGCCATGGTTGAATGAAGACCATGCCATAGCTCAGTACTTTAGCTTGGTCCTTCTATGTATTTGCTTTACAATTTGATTCCTTGACGCTTGGTATTTAATTCAGCATGGATTTTTACTATGCAATTATTGTCTATTCAAACGTTCAAAAAATCCTTAGAAAATGGAGAGAGGAAGAATGTAATTGAGCATCTAAGCAATATGTTGGTATAAGTGCGTGATCTCAGGATTTCCCCTTGAAAATTCCTCGTCGTCCTCGGCCGGTATCGAACCCGCATAGTCAAGCATCAGATGCGATCACACAACCACTGAGCCACGGAGGCCGATAAACGCTTTGGATTCAATAAAATAATTGTAAATGTCGAAATACGAAACAGGTGGCCACTTCACACCACATTTTCTGAAGAATTAATTTACCGTATATCTTCTAATAGACGCCTAGTCTAATTACACAAGTCAACACACTTTTTCTGGCATAAGGTATTCCAACGGTTTTAAAGTAATTATGGGGTGCTGATTCCAAATCTGGCATCAGTTTTTGAAATATCAAATATTGCATTTTAATAAAAACAGCAAATTTATTAACAACACTGGTCAACAAAAAATAAAAAAAAATTCTGTTCTGGAGTTTTGCAGATGTTTTAGACTAATTTCAGGGTGCTGAATCTAAATCTGATCTCATATTTGCTCTTTCACATCTCTTTTTTAAGCTACCAGCATATCCCATTTTCATTAATTTTACCCGAAATTAAGGGCCACCGACTGTAATAAATAAATGTGGATATCTACATAAAATGATATTATAAACCACTATCCTAAAACTACAATACTATATTTTAACATGAAAACAGTCACTGACTCTTTTTTTCAATTATCAAAAAAGTATCCAAATATAAGAAAATGGGCTATGCTATACCGATAGCTTAAAAATGAGATGTGATAGGGCAAATCTGAGATCAGATTTGGAATCAACACACTGAAATTAGTCTAAGACAGCTGCAAAAGTCCAGGCCAGAAATTTTTTTTATTTTTTTGTTGACCAGTGTTATCGCTGGTCTCTAATAAACGCCAGGGATTCTCCTATACGCGGCTGTTCCTACACGGGCTTGAGGGGATTCCCAGCCATAGAGAAAGGAAGTAAAAAAAGGAGTTTCGATATCATATTCGTAACTCTGCTATTCAGCCCTTAGTTCTCAAGGCATCCTGTTCGTAAGGACTGTTTAATGCGCACTATTGTCTATATTCTGTTTAAAAAATAGGCATGCCTCCAAAGCAGTTAAAAAAAACGCCGGTCTCTAATAAACGCCCGGTTAGTTATTCAGTTGAAAAAATAGACGCCGGAGGTACTATTGGAAGATATACGGCATGTTCATGATCTGAAATATAATTACAAACAGGTTTTAAAGTAAGCAAATGCAGATATTTTTACAAATGCTGTCTAATTTTTATTTTTTTACCGTCATGCGCGTTGAAAATAGAGAAAAAAATGCAATCGCAAGTCGACATAAACATGTAACTCATGTTCATCACTTGCCACTAAATATTAAAATTAGAGCAGGGATGTTGTACACAATATCCGATTTTTAGGTATCTTTAATTAACGATGCGACATTATAGGCAGTAATGCTAAAATTTAAGAGTGGACGAGAGGAATCGGAAGACCCGAGAGCCAGAACGTAGCCACCGTATGTATAAACATATACGATGGCTACGCTCAGGGGCATGTTGTAATGGCGAACGCATTCGAAACTTAAGCATGGCCGCGCCCGTGAAACCGAAAGTAAAAAACGTTGATACCTTAGATCAGGAGATAAACCGCGAGTTGTTAAGTTCAACAGTTGCTCAGCGCTGCACCAAACACTGCAGCAATAGAGCTGTTAAAAGCTCTGTTGAAGACTCTGACGTATGCAAGAGAGCACTGGTTCAAGATTACAATTTGCAGCAACCTATTTCGTTGTTTGTTCTGTTGCATCTAACCAACCAATCCGCGTGTTGTTAAAATCATCGCTTTCATTGACTGATGCAACGAGTGTTGTAGTCAATGGTAGTGCTATTTAACAACACGACTGATGCCTAAACAGTCATCAACTGACATTGCGGTTGAATTATATCATTTCAACGACTTAGTCCAGTACCACAGCTTAGTAAATTGGGCCCTGGGCAAATTGTACTCCATAATTTTATTTTGTGCGCCCTTAATGTATTCTGTATAGATCTGGTGGCTCCCCTTATGCAAAGGCCCTGGTAGGCCCCTCTCGTCAATACGGATCGGAATTTTCTCACTACGAGAAGAATTTTAATCGGTAAAAGAAGAAATAACGAAGATATTTTAATTGAGCAATGGTCTATTATTTAGATTTACTATCTAAAAAGTGGGCAAAAGTAATTTATTACGTAGAGTGGTTCTATATCTCGATCGTGGCTTCTTCGCAACATACAGGGTGCATTTTGAAAGTAATGCGCATTTTCTGGGAAAAATGGTTTATTGATCCGCTTGGTGCAAAATTGTCTCCTCCTGCATCAATACACTTGCGGAGACGATTCTGCCACGCCTGGAAGGCACTCTGGAATTCCTCGACTGGAATGTTTTTCAGGAACCTTGTAACATGAGCTTGGATGTTCTCCACCAACTCCCAGTGCTTTCCCTTCAGCTTTCTCTTCAGTCGAGGGAACAAAAAAAAGTCACACGGAGCCAAGTCAGGGCTGTAAGGGGGCTGGGGCACAACGAGTTGGTGACGACGAAGGCCATGTGGCTGGGGGCATTGTCGTGGTGGAGCTTGAAGACGTCTTTGATGTCAGTTTCTGTTGCATTCTTCCCAAGCCGCACCCAAAACATGATTGCGTACCGCTGTTCCAGCAAACGCTCCATCGTGCTGTGACACAATTGAAAAGCAGACTTCGTGCGAAGACACGTCCTACCGCTCCGAGAGAACTGAGACCGGGCGCGTTTGGAAGGACAGACCCCCCACCACTTTATTCGACCAATCCGAGCGAGCTGCGATGGATAGTCGCGTCACAATAAAATTATGCGCATTACTTTCATAATGCACCCTGTTGTTGCAAATCTAACCCTCCAACCCCGAGTTCCGATGAGACTCATCGGAACTCATCCACTGACCTATATAAATAACTGGATGGAGTATCCGGCGAAAAACTTGATGGTACCATCCGCCATCTTAGTAGGGGCAAGAAATCTCATTGTGTGCGTAACGTTTGTTTGATTGTTGGATCAGTTCTGATTTTTAATGCCAGAAACAGGGGAGGGGGGTTCTAGAAATTTTTGGCGTCGACTACAAAGGTCATCTTGCACCTTTTACGCAAGTTATAACAGTACGCAGAAACAGTACGCAGAAACACAAACATCCCATGCCCACGGCGGGATTCGAACCCGCGGGCAGGCGGACTCGAAAACTAGAAGGCCTATGCCCTAGCCCTCTCGGCCACCTGGTCGACGCCAGAAACAGAGCATTGTAATGTTAAACAAAGTAAACTTACAACTGGTCAAAGTAAAATGTTAATTAATTAAAAATAAGCTTTTAAATACTTTAAATCAAATCTTTAATGAGTGTAAGGTTTGATTAAGCAGTCTCTGTTTCGTAAATATTTACTTTATACTATGATCTGTATATGTAAAGATATACAGATCATGCTTTATACTCTGCCAAACCAAAAAAGATATTATTTAATTATATTAGTAAAAAGTTTTAATTTAAATTTTCCCATCAAATTAATTATATTGGAATAACCTCGAATAAAAATGTCACAAAATTAGTTTAACTATATTCCCCTACTACGGGGTTGTGCATAACCTTTTGCTAGGGGGCTGCGACTTAAACCGCAGCGTTGTAGCACACTCTTATGACGCTTCGGCAGAGAGTAGTTCATTGTGCGTCTATTGGTATCAAACAAATATGGCTGTTTAATAAATGACAGTGACGTAAGGCTAATGCAACACAGCAAATCCTAAGAGAAAGTGCTATCGATTTCTTCTCATCAAACGAATGGCCCGGTGCATCCCCTGACCTAAACGTTGCTGAACATTTTGGATCCGTGTTAAAAGACGTAGTGGAATCTTTAATGATTCAAGAACGTGGTGAAAATCGGTATTCTCGAGACCTTCTAATGGGACACCTGACATCTGTGCTGAAGGACATGGAGTACGATACTGCTCTATTTGAGACACTCCTCCGCTCCTACCCGAAACGGATGCGTGCTGTTCGAGAAGCAGGTGGTGGCCACACTAAATATTGATGTGATAAAAGCAGAAATAAACGTACTTTTTGATTATCAACCGCAGAACATTCCACTTAGTTTTGTTTATTTTCCAGACCCCTAGCAAAAGGTTATGCACAACCCTGTATATTCCCCTAACTTATTTTCCCCTACCAATATGGCGTCCAGTGGCGTCACCCTTTTTAATCCTCTTAATGAGGGATGCGCCATCCAATTATTTATATAGGCCAGTGAGCTCATCACAGAATTTAACAACAGTTTCGATGCAATCTGTTGTCTCTGATTCCATCACTGTTGATTTAACAACACGCGGAATGTATTCTATCTCGTTGTTTGCATCAGAGAGCCAACAATAGCGTGGTTGCAACTGAAGCGGTATACCGGGTTTAAGTTTAACCTTCGATAGCTATCTAAGGATTTATCCGAGGTTGGTAGAACCGGCGCTTAGTGTTATAAAAACTTTTCTATTTTGTAAAGAGGAGCTTAACCAAAAAAGAGGAAGATCCCGAATTCCGTAATATTTTTCCAATTTAAAATGAGAACAGAAATGGGAATGGAATCAAAAGCTTTTTAATATCCAAAAATATATCCATATCTATCTCACCCTTTCGCCAAAAACCAGCTTCCTCCACGTCGTACGTTTACTGATTGTATGAGATAATTTTGTTGTCGTCCCCCCCCCCTCCCCTGCTAAGGAGTTTTGGTCGACCATGAGCTAACAGGAGTGTGCAAGATGTATTAATTACATGTCAGAGTAGGAGGCCTGTGAGAACGACCATTGCAGCATTTCAATTTATTTTAAATATGTATACTCAGCCATATGTATACTCACAAAAAAGCACGTCTAGTAAATGTCGTAATTAATGCCACATTAATGCCACAAACAATTTAAAAACGAACTATTTAAATTAGAAATATTAACAAACCTTTTTGTTTTTGAATAAGAACAAAATTTTGTTTGAATTCATGAAAGAATTATTGATTCTAAACATTAAAATATTGTACGCGATAAAAATCTGACAAACAAAATTATATACATCATCGCATCTGATAATTATAACATTAATGATATAATTTTTTTGAGTTATGTGCAATCATTTAAAAATTTGGAATTGTAAAAACTACATTTGCCAAATTATTTTTTTTTCATTTTACTATATAATCATTTGGTTTTAAAATATTCCCGTCGTCTTATTCACAGTTTCCCCATAACTTATCAGTTAGTCATCACATGAAGGCTTCATGGATTAAAGGGCCCCACAAGGTTTATCTCTTTCACACGACGTGGCGCTACCAGGGGGTCTAGGCTGAACTCATCGACAAGCTGTCGATCTCGACAAAATCTAACCGTCGATAAGTGGCATATTACAAATTTACACATGCATGGCTAGATGATATACAAGTTTACATAATTTTAAACATTTATCCATGTATACACATAAACACATACCTGTAGACGCACTCTATTATTATTTTCACAGTTAAATTTCGTAGCACAAGAGAGTACTTCAAGTATGTAAATATTTTTAAACAAGTTTTTGTTAATATTTTTAGAAAATGTGTATTGTTGAGCTATGTGTATTTAGCCTGCAGGCCGGAAACGAAGGAAAAAAGATTTTATAGCAGCCGCCACGTAAGTTGAACGACAGGATGACGTCATTTCAAACGCCAGCCAATAGACGTTAACGGGAAGTAAATCGCTTAGTTATTCCATGAACGCATCTGCTTTCGTTTTCGAAACATTGTTTTCGTATTTATATTTGGTTTCCATTTTCGTTTTTTTTTTAATAGATAAATGAAATTAATAAATTAATAAATTAAAAAATGACGCAGAATATCGATGCGAAGGCAATTTGTTTTATATTATGACTTTTAATAGGCTTTCCACGTTTCAACGATACCTCCGCCTTTACTATAGTAGAACAAGTGCATCATGGGTAAAACCCAGACAAAGCAAATTGATGAGAAGACTTACTGCGCATGTTAAAAAGATCGTTCACTTACGTGGCGGCTGCTATAATAAGAAATCTGTTGCTAAATTCTGAAATAACGATCGCCAAGTGCATAGTCGACTGCTCTTGAATTGTAGACAAGAATGGCAGAATTGTAGGCAGTTGTCGATGGTCAAAGTCTACACTAGAAAATCGACGGTGTAGAGTCTGTACACTGTAGACTCTGTAGACAAGTAGACAAGTGTACACTGTAGACTCTGTAGACACTGTAGACAAGTAGACAAGTGTAGACTCTGTAGACAAGTCGTGTTCATGCTAGCTCGAATCGACAAATGCGTCATTAACCACGTGACCATCGACACTTGTCGACAGTCGACTGCTTGTCGATGAGCTCAGCCTAGATCCCCAGGTCGTCCTTATCACAGATTAAGGAAAAAACTATGTGGTCCTTAATCTGTTTTTCTCCTTAATCTGTGGTCCTTACTCACATTCACTTTCATGCGGAAAAGCAAATAAAAGCCATGTTTTGGCGTCAGTTAGGTTCCGTGCCCAATTGTGTTATGGTGATTGTGGCGTCAGTTCACCACGTGATTGTGGGTGATTGGTTGGTCCGATTTGGATGATTTTTTTTTTGTTTTGTTTGTTTTTTTATGCTGAACAAGTTTGCAATTGGATTTTTTTCTCTATCCCTTACTGTTTTCAAGATAAATTTTGAATGTGTCCTAATTTGTATATTTGGAATGAGGAAAAGTGCGCCATGGGATAGGCCAACCACAACGTCCTATTCATTGGATTCATCAAAATTGACATATCTGCTTCGGTTCAAAAAATAAAAGAGGGGTTCAGACTTTGGTATTCACCCTGTAGAATTGCTTTATATCTAATGCAGCTAATTCCCTTTATCCGAAATTCTAAAAACCTCATTTTATGTTGAGGGTCAAGCGTCAGCTATAAGGTTTACATAGTGTAAATTTCGCTAATGTGGAAATAAAAAATTGTACACGACTTAGAATAATCAACGGTTGGTAAAAATAGAGTAGTGTCCCACTGATTTTTCCAAAGGATGTCGGGCAGCTCGGTTGCGGTCATGCTTTGGTTATTTTACTGTACCCTCTTTGCTTAATAAGTAAAACCTATTTACCTATTTTAATAATTTATTTATTGAGAAATTCGCACGGGGGAAAAAACTAACCCGAAAGCCCCATTCCAGTGAACATCTGTTACGGGGGCCATCGGGTAGAACCATGTAACTGTAGTTTTTCGAGAGCTATCGTGATTTTCCCCCCGCGCGAATTTTATAATAAAACTAAGATAAAACCGTTATGTGACGTTATCACGTGTTAAGTAATATCTTCATTTTGTGATTAAATTGATCACAGGAATAATAGAAGGTATTATTCAATTTCCTTTTGCGAATATAGTAATATAAGTGTTTTTGACGTAGTGGCATATCAAGTGGAGATAATGTAAAATTATAAATTTGGATAATTATCGGACGGCACACGATTGTGAAATAACAGAAGGGGTGGAGCAATGACAGGAAGAGACGTTCTTTTCGAGTTTAAATAAATATTG
>JAHWFO010066738.1:0-30189 GCA_023313115.1 Rhysida immarginata | reverse complement strand
ATTGGCGCCCATTATATTAATTATAAGATCAACGACATAAGGTTACAGTTACTTATTAAATAGAAATAGTATGGTAAAAAATTCCAATGTAAGAACGCAATTATTTGTGGACGAAATTGGAATGCTATTGCTTTTATTGAAACCTATGCGCCACCATCTGTTACGTTCGGCCTTTCATCTTGGCTATGCACGACATCGGAGTTTACACTGCAACAGTTTGCGATAAAGGGAATAAAGTGGAATTTTATCACATGCTAATGCATGTTTTTCGTGGACCAGGTCATCTATTTACAAAAGCTCCTTTGAATAGACCATAGGAGCAGTATCTGTCAACTTCACAATGTTACTGAAGTCGACAGCCTCGATTCCTGTTCGTGAAAGTAACATGGTATGGCTTGAAGCCTTATCCTGGTGATGCCAACCTAATTCTTATCTGCCTGGTAGAGACGTGGGATCAAAGAACGTTAAGGAAAAGAATGAAAGCTCTACTTGATTTATGGCGAATTCCACTCAGCACTCTGGGGCAGAGCAAGAGTAGCACAAATCACGTGACTGCTCTCCTTGAGAGGAAGCAAAATTGCTCCTCAAGACTCGTCAAGTGGAACAAAAACATTGCTCCAGACGAGATGACGAGGATGACGAGTTTCAGTTTCAATTAGTAAAGTTCGACCTCAAACTCTGAATACATTCCCACAATATCCATAAAATTTTCAATTTTAGGTCTTTTACGCTTCCCATGTGTCCTATAAAGTAGCAAATGAAGACCATTCGCTATACTACTGTCTTCATCTTCGGAACTGCCGAAAAACTCTTCAACGAAAACTTGTAAAATTTCCTTGTCAGCCATCTTGAAAGTTTGAGCTCCTCCCTCTTCCCTCTCCTGCTCCAGCTACTCCACGTCGTGAACTGGAGTAGCTGGAGCAGTCTGGAGCATGAGCAGCAAGTGGAACACAAAGTAGGAGCACTCGCGATGCTCCGAGCAGCAAGTGGAAAATGCCATGGAGCAAATAGAGCAAAAAAAGAGTGCTCTAGAGTGCTCTAGACCAAAGAGTGGAATTCGCCATTAGTGTAAGTTTTTAGATCCTAGTGCCGCCACAGCCTGGCGGGAAAGTGGTATGCAGAGAAGCTCTCGCTCATGTCAAAGAGGGCAGCAAATGCTTTGCTATACCTGCATTCATTGAAGTTTTTTTTATTTAATTTTAAAATGCTAAATTAAATTATTGTTCATTAATTTTCTCATTTATTTACTGACACGGTTTATTATATTGAAAGTATAATTATTTTATTCCATAGCATTATTTTATAATGAAATCTTGTATTATTTTTTTTTAAATTCTGTAATTTTTAATATATTTCAGAAAGAAAGCAAATGTTTATTTTAACATGACTTTTATTCACCTACTTTTTTAAAAGTGATTTAAAAGCAGACATCAAAAAAATTAGACCGTGGAAAAGCTGTTGAACATAATTTTTTTTATACAAAAAAATAATAAAATAAAATCAATTGCACTCAATGCATTCATTTTTTTCAAGAATTTTTTTTGGATAAAAAGCCTGCAACGTATACAGCCGAATTTGTTTCAAATAAATTTGGATTTTCAGTGTCCAGAGTTATTGGATCTGAGTCAAAGGAAGACTTTGCAACTGCTTCGAGTTCACCATTATCCTTTTCACAGTTTCCTACTGACCAGGATAAAATAACATTTGTGGCCTAAAGTTATTTTGTAGCAATGATGTTTTATTGCTTGACAATTGTTTTACTCTTAGCAACACACGCGCAAGATATGTGATAAGCTGAGGCCGCGCCGAAATGCATTGTTATAGCAGCACAAACAATCAAAAAACATAATAAGAAGTGAAGACCATGTTTATATCACGTGATAAAAGCTGCCCGATCATCAAACGGGGGCTTCTCTACAACACATATTTCCCGCCAGACTTGGGCGGCGCCACTTACGTCTATGCGACCCTTTCCTTCTTATCCTTATACGTTCTTTGGTGGGATATCAGTTCCATAAATTCTTATATCCTGGTGGATTACCTGAGAATATGAGAATCTTAGACCCAAATCGTGAAGGCTGAAAGGAGAGAAAGTGAATTATAGGTCGGAAAGGGCCTTTATATACCCTCCCTAAAATGGGCTTGTTCGCGGTGGCATTAATCTTTTAAGCCTATAATGTTGCTCTCGGAAATGGTTTTACGTGATAAAAATAACATGTACTTGCGATAACAATCACGCAAACCACGCGCATACAAGTTTCGTTCACATAAATGCGAATCAGCCTCTGTACAACTTATTGATCAACAAGCTGTACATGGGATATTTGAGGACACGATGCACATAATAGAACAACACATCATATATGCCAAAAAAATTTCATACAAAATTAGGTATACAAATTTAGGAACGGTTGGAGAGCAGGTTTATTCGATGCAACCGCCATTAGCCGCAATGACGGCTTTAATGCGAGACCGGAAGCGTTGACAGGCCCGTAATAAATGGTCCTTCAGGTTGTCGGCCATTACCCAGTCTTGACGGAATCAATGATACTGTGGGAATGTCGATTGGCTTCCCGTTCAACAACGCCCCCATGTAATAGTCCAGGAGACAGATCTGGCGTGACCCCCGAGAGAGATTGGCTTCTCTCGGGGGTCACGGATCTGGCCATTTAGGTGGCCATAAATTACGTGTGATGTGATCAAACAGATGGGTTGCCATTCAATATTGTGTTGTCGCAGTCTTATGTGCAGATGCAGAGTCCTATTTAAATGATACTATTTATGATACTCTTTAAATGTATAAATTTGGAAATCACATTTTCATATAGGTATATTTAAAACAATGATTTTTGTTAATTCATTTTTCCAAGTAGGACATACAGTATTCAATTGCTAAAATTTAGTTTGGTATATTTCTTGGCCATATTGTACTTAAAATTATTGAGCAGACATGTGGTTAGTGTAAATATATTTTTGCTAATTCATTTGCCTCACTGTTGCACGAGTTTGGTTTAGATCTGTTATATTAACAAACTTTTGAAAATTTTAATTCATTATTCCAAATAATTATGGTTCTGCTCTGCTAATAGCGACATAACATATTATACTATTACACCACTTGACTTCATTTAACGCCTATTAAATTAAGTATACACATTATTGGCCCCGTCGATTGCAATCAAAAGGGGAAGTGTACAAGTAGATGCTACAATAGTCCTAAATACAAAATTTCAACTTTCTACGGCTAATCGTTTTTGAGTCAAGCGAGATACTATTTACGTACGTACAGACCTCACGCAGAAATTAGTCAAAATGGATTCAGGGATGGTGAAAATGGATATTTCCGTTGAAATCTGAAAACCGAAATTTTTCGAGATTACAATATTTCCTTTACTTCGTACAAGGAAGTAAAAATGCACGAGGACGGACTTCTTTGATGATGTACAGTATTTATCCTTCATAACTACTCCAAAAATTGACTTATTGGCATAATTTAAATTTCTTGACAAATGGTAGAACGTTTTTTTTGCTTCTTTCCTATGTAGAAAAGTGTTTCTTTTTTTGTGTTTTTTTTTTCGTTTCTTTCCTATTTTTCATCAATAATTTGAACAACTGAGATATGGCGTAGGATAAAAATCCTCACAGACCATTCACGAGTTGTTTTTTGTTGTTTATTAAACAGGGGGACTGGGCTCTGCTTAGTAAACATTTAAATTCACATTTATTGATTTCTCTGTGCTTACAGCAATTTGAGATTCTTTATCTTTTCATTCAAGACTTAAGATCTTGTGAAAAATTTCAATAATTTTGAATCCATTCGAGTGCGAACAAACATTTCGAACTGAGAGTTATCCGTCCTTTCTGAAGATTCCACTACTGCAGCTATGGCAGGATATTTTGAGGTTCAACGCATTATTGCTAAACGGGTGAGAATATTTATGAAGCTTAGGCTAAAAAGGCAAAATTATAAAGTCTCATTAATACTAAGTTTGTTGATATGTTTAATAATAGAATATAAGGATATAAGGAGACAATTGTTTCGGCTTTTCCCATTATCGTATCGAAGGGTGATCATGCAGTCCCTTTGGCCACATGATTTTGAAGAATTCAAAATGTAAGTAAAATAATTATGCTAGGAGCGCTGGAAATACTTTTATTCAATTGAACAAGGGCACTTTTCTATAGGCAGATCTGACTTTTACGACTAGCACCTTTTATTCTAAAATTATTAGACTGTATCGGGAATTTCCTCTACACTTTGTACAGGGTCGGAGCGAAGCGATAAGCAAAGCCCCTGACTCTTTACACGGGTATTTCCTATGAAATCTTTAAATATTAACCTTGCAACGTAAAATTATTATAATCGATATACAATTAGATTGCGCTGGTATGGTCACGCAACTGAGATCTCTCAATGCGGAGAAGTAGTGGCTCAACACCTAAAGACTCCCTTATTGTGCTGCTGTGCACTCTATCTAGTAGGGTAATACCTGCCACACCTCTCAGAAATCTCATTTCGGCCGCTTGTACCCGCGATCGCACTCTTTCGGTCATTACTTAAGCCTCAGGACCATAGGTGAGAATGGGGACAAAGATAGATTTGAAGACGGAGAGCTTGGCTTTGTTACCCAGCTCACGTTTCGTTATCACGGATCGCCACAGTTCACGTCTGACGAATGCCACAAACTGGCCTTCCTAGGCAGTTGTTATTTTCCGAGCCGGTGGGTAAGAGACCAAGGGGTCGGCCTAGAATCAGGTAGTTAGACTACATGGAGAATCTCGGTTCGACTCGTTTGGATATTACCAGGGAGGACATGCGCCTGATGGCGGAAGATCGCGATCGCTGATGGAGGCATAGGGTTGCTGCCCCCGCGACCCTAATACCTCGTCCGCACTGCTGGGCTAGCTTATTGTTGAGCTAGCTTATTCGATAAGCTAGATATCTTGGCTTAAGTTGTAGACTAGGTCGTTCGCACTGAAGTGCTCTAAAACTAGCCTAGAGTTCGTCGCAGGTCGTCGATATTTTCGCCCCAAATCTCTATCAAAATGTGAACTTCCTCCGTTGCCCGTTTTCTTTTTTTTCCGTTTTTTTCTATAGTTATTGGTGTTGGTGCAGCCTTATAAATTACAAAGTAGCACGATCTTATAACCTAGGTCAAGCCAAGCAAGCGAAATGCTCCAAAACTACGGAATCATGGGAAAAAACGTATCCCATGATGCAGTGCGTTTGTGGCTCAACTGGATAAGCTAGTTTAAAAATCTAGCCCATCATAAGCTAGCTTATCAGAATCTGGGCTAGCCCAACAAAAGCTAGAATCGTTCGCACTGCAGTTTAAGCTAGCTTATCAACTTAGGCTAGCTTATTTTTTGCAGTGCGGACGGGGTATTACGGATAAGCGGGTTTGAAAAGTGAGTGAGTGAGTGAGTGAGTAGGTGAGTGATACAATTAGATATAGAAATAATCGATATATTTTTGGTTCGGAATTTTATTATCACTCCGCCACATTCCCTAGTAAGATAAACAAAGTAGATTTACCATCATGTTGTACAACTATGGAAATTACAACAATAATATAGCCATCAAAATCATAAAATATCAAATGTCATCACATTTAAGAAAACTTAGAAAAAGTAATCAGGGAAAAAATCTCATTTTTTATTAACCCTGGAGAAATTACAATTGCCAGGAAAATGCAATTATCTTTATATTACAAAAATATTCAATAAAATTTATGACATACAATATAAATGGGCATTATAATAATAACTGTATGCTCATTAACATTTAATCTGCAATTGCAGTTTGAGACTAGTGAAATCTGATATTCTAAATAGCAGCTTGCTTACTAATTAAAAGGATCTGCATTACCAAGAAATGAAATCAAAATCGTGGTAGATTTTATTAAAGAAATTAAACCCTGAACTTTTCCTTAATTTTGCCACCCCTATAACGTTCTCTCGTAATTTAGATATCCATTCTTATAATACACGGAAGGCCAGTGAGATACGGCCCACCTGTCTCCACTTCAAACTATCGAAATCGAAGTGTCTCTTTTTTCATATGCCTAAAATATGACGCGATTCGTCCGGTTTCCATGCACCCACAAATCATGCGTCTATGCGATTATGCGTCGATTGATCATGTGATCACCCGTAAAGACAGTGTTTCATCTCGCACGTACTTATATCTAACATGTGCTTTCAATTATCAAGAGTCGATACAGGTTGCCCACACTTGATCTTGCTTTTTTTTTCCCGTGTTCTTCTCGCCGGAAAATGATGAGAGAAGTTTCTATGTCACATGTATTTAAGCTAAAATTTGGAGTAGCGCAGTGGAAATTAAATAACATGCAACAGCGCACAAAATAGATTAAAATAAAATATAAAGTTTATTGTAAATCAAATAAAAGTAGCAAAAGATAATGAGGAGTCGAGTGGGCTCCCTTTTGCAAAAATAATTATTAATACTAATCACAAAAATGCAATTGAACAACGGTCCAAGATAAACATGAATAGGTTAACTTTACCTGCACCCCAGTGCGAGATAAACCTAAAGATTAAATCTTACAAATAAGCCAAATCTTCAAGGCACACTTGACCTATCGGTAAATTACATCATAGGCTTAAACGTAAGCCCTTACATTATAATTCAGCTAGTAACCTAACCCAAAGCTTACAAGCTAAACAAATGAATACAACAATTAATGTTCAACGACCAAAAACTGTAATTACCAAATACACCTAAAAGTAAATTACAACAAAGGCTCTAATGTAACCCTTTACAATTATGATTCAGCTAGTAACCTAACCAAAGCTTACAAGCTAAACAATTGAATACGACAATTAATGTCTAACTACCAAAAACTGTAATTAATAAATTCACCAAAGATAAATAGCTTAAACAGCAAAAGCAGTGGAAACAATTAGATTATCAGCCAATTAACTAAAATGCATAACTCCAGACGCTGATGTAGGTCAAAGTAGAATTAGCAATTTGATTGGGTCGGTCCTTAAAACACCTAAAAAGAGATCAACCTCCAACTTATTCGTTTTAAGTAAATAGTAAACAATATGCCAGACAGATGCTTAAACAATTTACATCTAATAGAAATCAATTGAACAATTACAGTAATTTATAGTACACAAGTACATAAATTTCACAGCAAACACACGAGCATACAAAATCACAAAACGGCACACTCGCGAATTAAAATGTTCCAATTTACGAGAACACGAATTAGTCAAATAAATTTTTATCACAGAGTCACTATCGGTAAAAGTTCAGAGTCCGGGGAAGTCCATTAAAAATAGAATTTTACAAATCGTTGGTTTAATTGAGTGACACTAAACCATCTCCAATCGTGCTTAAAACCATAACGCCTTTGGGAGAAATGCGGCGCACAGTTGCCGCCACGTTCTTTGCCTTGCTCGTTCTTTCCCTCTTTACAATAACGGCGAACAAAGTCACACACAGCACCAGAAAACTGGAACACCCTGGTATGAGCTAGATAAACGAGCAATTACGGAAGATGGCGAATTACATAGGTAATCCCCACATAGTGAACCAGGTACGCTTTAAGGCCAAAGGGCCACGAGCCCTGAACGTTTGAGCTGCTACGTAGCTCCGGATAACGTAATTCTAAAAAGCACTCCCTTGCTTCGCTGAAATGCCGTGCAACATAAAACTGGGCGCTTACCAGGTACGATATCCAGGGTCCTGCTACCTCACTACACAGTCCAGGCAGCCTCGTACCGCCTCCACTCTCCGTGCTCCGCTCGTTCCACCGTTCGCTCCTCGAACGCGCTGGCTTCGTCCTAACGGGGGTGCTGGCCTCCGACGAAACGAATTCCTTGACGTTTAGCTGTGAAGCCGGGGACGGTGAACCTATCACGGCGGACCTTCCTGCTGCCTTGTTCCTTGCTCCTATCACCGGCAGCATTCTCCCTCGGCCGGGGCGCCTTCTCTCCGTCACCGAGTGTTCTCCCGATCCCTCTCGGTTGGCCTCCACAGAACGTCTCCCTTCTTCTCCTTTGCAATTCCACGATTCCTCTCGAATCTGGCGCTCTTGCCCGTGATTGGCCCTCGAGTGTCGCATTACATGACGTATCTCCTTTCGTCGACCCTCGCCTGCTCTCTTAGCATAGAAGACACGTGTACGCCGATGAAGGTTGACGTCGTCGGAATTCAGTACGTAATGTGAATTCCGTGACATTCTACAACCTCTGACCATTAAGTTCGGTGAATGAGTTCACACAACAAAATGCAAAACAGATAGAGCCACATTTACTTTATTGTCCTTCGAAATAATCACCCTGGAAGGCAATACACTTTTGGGATCGGGTGTGTAAGTCCTGGAAGCTCCTTAGGGATGGCTTTAAGTTCATGTGTCACATTTGCTTAAATGTCTGGAATGTCCGCAAATCTGTGTTCCTTTAAGGCCCGTTTCAGGCGTGGGAACAAGAAAAAGTCTGCCGGTGCCAAGTCTGGTGAATAAGATGGATGAGCTATGGATACGACCCCTTTGTTGGCCAGAAACTGTTGCATGATTACGGCAGTGTTCCTCTTTGATCCATTATCCACAGTTACGTGCGCAAGCTACATCTTCAGCTGAAGAAACGAGCATCTGCTAAACCATTTCACGCACAAACGTGACCTGTCTGAACTTGCTTAAACAATGACTGGGCTTGTATTCACATGCATTGTTACTCGCGTAAAGCTCGCACAGATTAGGGTGTGACGTCATTCACCGAACTTAATTGTCAAAGCTTGTATATGTTTTAATTATATTTTAATGAGTCAAATCAGTTTAATATATTTCTTACTTTTTTTCCTCAAACTTAAATGAAAAAATAAATTGAATTCTCTCGATTAAATGAATAGGATTTTTATTATCAACATGCTCTTATGTTTATTTCTGTTACACTTTTAGTGAGGTTTTGCTTCAGTTTTTTTTTCTTGTTTTCATATTGAAACTTGTTTGGGGATCTCATATGGAGCCATGGTCAAATAAATTGTTTATTCTGCTATTTTCAAATGTACCTTTGTTTTGTTTCTTAATACTTCTTAAAAACTATTTTCTTTTTTTAATGTATTATTTACCTTTATTTACATTTTTGCCATTTTTTTCTATTTATTTTTCATTGCTGATTTTGAGAAAGAAATTACTCTTGGATAATCTTAATTCTGCTATATTTATAAAATGCTTTTTTTTTCAATTAGGGTATATGTCTTTCGCTATTGTAAGTTACTTATCGATTACTTTTTTTGGTATTACAAATTTAATTGTTTGGAAAATTTAACGAATTTTTATGTTATTGTTATTGATGTACACATTTTAATTTTATATATTTGAGGAAATAGATTTATAATCTTGGTTTTTAGAAGGAGTTATATAGCCATTAAAAAAACAAATCTCAAGTGTTCTATTTGCTATTTCATGAGTCCTTTTCTGCCGTGGCCTATGCCTCTGCACTCCCCACCCCTGTCCCGTTAGCGCGATATCAATTAGTGTTGTACAGTACAACTTGTACTTAAGAATTTCCTTAGAAATGCTCGCTTAAATTAGCTCGAGAGGCTTTAAAATAACACACATGGTCAGTCTCATAACATATTTTTTACAAATGGCTGAAAACAATTTTAAAATGGCACGAAAACGCATCGTCGCCTATACTTCGCTAACCAAAGACGCCATGCTTTTTCGAAAGTCAACGCGCAATGCATACTGGGAAAGAGCAGGAACACTTCAGGAGCAAGGAAACCGAAGCCGCCAAGACGCATAGTCGCAATAAATTGTGGCACATGAAAACTTATTCAGGTGTTAAACGCTGGGTTCTTTTGTCCAAAGAAATTCGTTCTCTTACCCCATACACATTATTCTGGAGAGTTCTATGTCATTTTTGTTTGCATTAACTACCTTTAAAAATAAAAGTTGTGTAACCACCCGTCTACATATCACTTTTAGTGTTTGTTTGGTCCAATTAGGCCGCTTCTTTCCCCTTAACTAACCGTTAACCATTGGTTTAGTGGCTTCTTTAACCTCTGAGTTTTGTCTTACAGGCCACCTTGGCTTTCATATTTTTGTTTACTTCAAGTTGATCACCTTTACCTGTTTGCTCGCTTTGTAATTAGATCATTACGTTTAGTTGCTTGTTTACTTTTATATAAATTGTATTTAGTATTGGGTTTACATTTTTGAAGTGAAACTTCTTATGCGGCATGGGAGTGAAATGCTTAGAATGAATCGTTTTTCGCGTTACGGAAGTGACGTAGTTCCACCAATTCAACCTTCATTGTTTTCAACCAATGGAAAACACTGATTGTTAGCATCCGAGGTGGAGCGTGACCACCAAGAGAGAAGGCCTTCGCTTTGAAATGTAATACATTGTTACATCTAAATAGATAGTGCAAATTCTGAGCTTATTATTATTATTATTATTATTATTATTATTATTATTATCAAAGGAAGGTTCGGCGCCAAAAATAGCTGCACAACGCATGAGAGCGTATAGAGCTCGTAATCGAACTGAAGAAGCAATTTCAAAAGAAAACGAAAAAATACAACGGAAGCTAAAAAAATATACAGGACGCGTACGAAATTTTCAACTGGAATCAAATCCGGCATATACATCTGCATATAAAAAGGCAAAAAATAAAAAATATCGTGAAAATACCGCATAGCACATCACAACAAAGGTAATTTAAAAAAATAATGCAAAGTGGTGAAGAACAGTGTTACTGGATTTGCGCAGTCGGTCGTTTGATGTTGCCATTTTTTTATTTCGAATATTTTAAATTTGACTTCAGATAGGAATGTCTCTAAGACAGACTTTCCATCTCTTTGCCTTCGTCGATAAAAATTGAGTTTAAAATTTGAAAGTTGAGTAATTTTCAAATTATTAAATAATTTGAATAAAACATTTGATTGTTGCGGAGCGAAGATTATCCGTAAAATTCGAAGCTCAGTGATTGTTGATTTAATAGTCATTTCTCGCGGAGTAATTGTTGATTTAATTAAGTCATCAAATGCTTTCTTCAAATTATTTATTAGGAGCTTTACCAAAAAGCTGTGTTTTAGAATGCGCACGTTTATCCGGCCGTCCGCCTTTTGCACGATAACTTAAAAACGAATTAAATTTTTCAAATTCTGTTCTCAGAAATATGACCACCAACGTCTTAGCTCGGACATAACAACTTTTCAGAATTTTTCGTAGACCCCTTCAAGTGGAATTTACGTGCTAAAACAGTGACTATAAATAATACCAAGATAATGGCATGTCATATAACAATCGATTTGTCAAGAAGGAATATACAAGATCTTTATAATTAAAGTTCCATTTTGACATGGCCATAAAAAAAACAAATACTGGACCAAAAAAAAAAAAAAAAAAAAAATTAGTTCAAAAAGTCACCACCAGCATTTTCCTAATTGTCCTACTTTCCTAATTTCGTATACGAATATTGCATAGAGCGCCATTCCATGCTGGTGGTGACCTTTTGAACTAATTTTTTTTTGGTGGGTATGAACTTCCCATGCCCTCTTGTATAATATTACCAAGTATTATAGCTTTTGGTCCAGTAGTTTTTTTTTATGGCCATGTCAAAATGTAACTTTAATTATAAAGACCCTAAGTATATATATGGATTGTCAGTTCCAACACAATAGTCTTCTTTGCCTATTCTATGGAGTAATAGAGAAACTCCACAGAGGAGCCCTCATTCTTCTAGACCTATGAAAACCAGAAGGCCTTAATCCACCACTGGTAACAGGCAGATGTACAAACATTACAGATGTAACATCTATTTACAGAGATATTTCATTTGCAGTATATACATTTTTTAATACATGAAATCTACCGTCAAGATCATATTTTGTGTATCAAATTTCTTTGAATAATAGCCACCCCATTTTATCACCGCATCAAAAAAAAAAGTTAAAGTGAAATAAAGGCTGCCCTCAAAGGAACGCCGTAGCTTTTATTATTGGATAATTAATAACTAATATATTGTTTTTAAGAAATTTTTAATTTTACCGTAATTGTAAGGTAATTTTATTAAGAAAACAAATAGAAATTTAAAATATTTACCTATACATTTTAAAATATTAAAAGGAATTAAAAACGTTATGTAAATTACAATGAAAATATTTACCTTCGCCCTCAAATAATCCCTGTGGCATTTATTCAAAGAAATATGGTATTTGATTTTCCGATCCTTTTACAAATGGAATTTAATAACAGATTTTATTTTTTTAATTTTACAGGGAAACTTCTATCTAATTCAATGGAAGGGCTATAGCAAGTATGAATGCAGCTGCGAGCCTGCAGAAAACTTAAATAAAAAGCTCTAAAAAAGCTACATAGAACCCACCATATCTTGTGAAAACATACAAGCTGCAGTGGATATTTTTGTATCTACAATTCAGTGGCGCTTACAAAGTAAAAAAATCCACGGGACAATTAAAATACACATTGATTTGGATGTATATAGATTTCTATTTGGAACAATTGGAAAGGAAATCGGAAAAAATTGGAAAGCTTTACATAAAGATGAACTAGACAAATTTCTGCCCCCTGCACGGGACAGAAATTTTAATAAAATTGGAGTGGAAAAGCAAGTTCATTTTCCAATTAAGATAAAACCAGGCAGTCTGAAAACGATGCTATGAAAAAAACAAATCAGGCAGTCTTTTAGAAAAAAAAGACTTCCTATTGAATATTTGGCTGCAGTTATACCAATTATATCAATTTAATATTTTATTTATAGTTTATCAAAATCATCCCAAATTTAAAAAAATAAAACAATGAATGAATCATCTGATACAGACAAATTTTTTAATGAAATTAAGGAAACCACTAAAATCAAATTTTTTTATAATAATGGATTTGGAAAATAATAATTACAAATATAGCTTTAATCAAAATTCATAAATACATAAATTTGCATAAAGAAGTTAGTATTTTAGAATTATTAAAAAAAATTCAACCTGGTCTCTTAAATTTTAAATCTAAAAATTTCGAAAGATCCTTTTTAAAAACTGCAACTTTCATATATGCAAAACACAAAAAAATGAAAGGAGCTAAAAGAATGAAATTTCAATGTGCATATAAAACATTTTCCATAAATTTAGACAATTCCAGAAGTGAAAACCCCATAGCCGATGATCGAACAAAACAGGCCTTAGAAAATACATGCCAATCATTCCAAGAATCAAATATGATGCTAAATTCAAAATTATACGATTTGGAGAAAGAAAATGCACTTTTAAAAGAAAAATATGAACAATCATTAAAAACCATTGATAAATTAGGTTTGAGATGTAGAGCTGGAGAATATATTTTTGAAAATAAAAACAAAAAGATTCATGAAGTCTCTCAAAAAACAAAGAAAGCAAAATTAAAAGAAATTCAAGAAAGAACTTCAAACGCAGTTTGGTTTGTTGAAAGCTATGGTGTCGATATAAAAGAACTAACATTGGAAGATTACAATGGCGACACCCACGTAATAGATCTTGAAATGGCATCTGCATCTACTGCAAAACGTGAATATAAATATTTATCTCTTGAACATAAACATAAAATTTAAAAAAATCTTCATATTATAGAAAATAAACACATAAGTAAAGCAGCATGGTTCAATCTAAGAAGATTGCATCCAAAATTGCCAACCTGGAAGCTTTTGCAAGACTGCCGAGATGAAATAGATTCAGAATTAGAAATTATATCTACTTCAGGTAGTTTGCCTGGATGTCAAGTACTTTCATTCAGAAGAGAACTACAAAGATAAATTTCCAATAAGGTGAGATTTATAAATGTTTTTGAATAAAAAAGATAATTCCGTGTTAAATCCATTTAAGCAGAATTATCAGTTAAATGTATAAAATATGACAAATTCCATAATATACATGGTATTATTTGCTATACAAATAGAAAGTCTTAGATACAAGTTATGCAAGCTAGGTCCTGTGAATATACTTTCCACAAAAAATTTATACATAATAACTGTTTTAGTGGATTAGTGTTTTCTTATTTTTTTCCTTCATAGAAAGTCTTAGCTAAGATATCCTATATTTACTCAATTTTAAATGACCTGTTTTTGTTATTCTGAATTTCATATCAGAAAGTCCAAAATTATTATGCAAATTTCAAGTTCTCAATGCAGACATTTCAAAAATCAAAATAATAATAATGAAAAAATAAAAGCAAATACAAATTTTTCAATGATTATGTGTTCAATGAGAATCATGTTGCTAACAAAACTGCCTAAAATGCTTGTTACTTTATTAGGAGATTTTAGGTACAAGCTACGTATAAGAATGCACGTTTGATCTATAAGTCTATCGTATGGCCGTCCAAAGTTTGCACAATAACTTGAAAATAGATTGCTTTTCCAATTCTATTTTAAGAACATAATCAAGGTTTTAGCTCAGTTGTGTCAACTTCACTAACTCCTTCATGGACCCCTTTAACTCGATTGCACGTGCTTAACAATTACCATTAAGATACCAAAATAATTAAATTAGTAAGAAATAAGAATACCAAGATAAGAAATTTACATGTCTTTTGGGTTTGATTAAAGCAGTACCTAGTCCGCAAATTTAGACTATCTTTCCTAAGGCGTAAAGAATAACTCAAGATAGATTTATGACACTTTTTATCATATGCAATACTTCAAATGTTACATTATTGAGCTGCAAGTTCCTGGTTCGAATCCAGGCTGTAGAATTTTATTTCCTGTTTTCATCAATAATTTAACATCTGAAGTATGACGTATGATAAAAACCCTCATGGACCCATCTTGAGTTATATTAAATCATGCATTTGCTTTGTTTGATTGTCCATCTGTGACTGGATTTTCTGTTTTCTTAATAATCAACAATGTATTTCAGGTCTTAAGCATATTAGACAATGATTAAAATCCGTCCTTAGGGCTTGATTTATTTGAAAAAATTTTGTTTAGTGTCACTGCTATACAATAATCTTTTAAATTGCATAGCAATTTTGTCAAAATGTGTAGCAGTGTATTTTAAATATAACAACAGAAAACCCTTTTTTCAGTTTCTTAAGAAACAATCAAAATAATACTAGTATTTCAAATTTTGGTATTTTATTGAGATAAGTAGATTACAAAGTGCATAATGTTTGTGTAAAAAAATAAATAAATAAAAATAAATAAAAAAATAATAATGTTTTCACTTTATAGTTAGTTCCATTCACAAGTATTTGCTTATTATTTAATTCAAGAGTTTGCGCCATAGGGAATCCTCATCCCCCATCATGTCCAGTATATGTTTTTACCGAAGGCAGCATAAAGTGGTCTAGTACTTCTTGGCAAACTTCCGAATTCACATTTCCTTTCCCTATGCACAGTTTACCAACATCTGCGGTCATGCAGCCCCAGACAATAACTGAAGTAGCAAGCTTAAATGAAAGCTTATTAATTACAATATAATCTATTAAATTTATCAGTTTTCTCTCAGTATATTATTATTTGGATGTGTTATGTAAACCTCACCTTATTATGTATCATACATAACACTATTTAGATAGTTTACAAATTTTAAATCCACTTAAATTTACAGTAAATACTCCACTGGATAATAATATAAACTTCATAATATAATATAAATTCTTTATACAGTGTTTTATGTCTCATATCACCACTTCCTCAAGAATTTCCGTTTTCATCCGTTGTAGTTAATTTTAGATATAAAAACAGCGAGTTTTCGAAATGTCTTGCACGTTGTTAATGAATTCCATAAAAAAAGTTTCCTTAATTTAAAAATAAGCATTGGGTGTGATAATTTTATTTTCGAAATGCAATAGAATCCTCTTAATACGATATTTATTTTCTGCCCGTATCCCTTAAGTGAATTTTACATATAAAATCATCTTTCAATGCAAAATATTTATACTTAAATTTTGGATGCGTTCATATTTTAACTGGACTTTATTTTTTGTAAATTTCATTGTTGTAAACATCTAAACTTTCATTCTTGGGATGGCAAATACCGCCTGTCATGCAAATGCAGCACCACTCATCCGGTTCCCATGACAACCGATTGTTTCTTTAAACAAAATGGCGGACAACGAATAATCTTCAATTTCTCCACAACGACGGTGTGAAAGCATCTGAAATTCATCAGAGACTTCAAAGACAGTTCACCGAGTCATCTTTATCTCAATCATCCGTCTTTGCGTAGTGCCAAAAGTTTGAAGGAGGGTGAGAATCCACCTGCAATGAACCTCATAAGGCAGGGCCAGCAACTATTGTGAATGATGGCAACATCACACGAACAAATGAGCTGATAAGGGACAACAGGCGGATTCATGTCCGAGAATTGGCTTCAATACTGAACATCAATCAGCACTGGGATATTAAGGGTATCATTCATGTCGATTTTCTGAAAGAATGTCGAACCATAAATGCATCCTACTAAAGTGACATTTTGAGGACGTCCCTGAAGCCGGCACCAAGGAAAATGCGACCAGTACTCATTACCAGTGGCGTTTGTTTTCTGCAAGACAATGTCAGACCACACAGCCAAACTGACTATGGATACACTGACGGAATTCAAATGGGACATCTTACCATATCTTCCATACAGCGTAGATCTCTCCTCTTGCGACTTTCACCTTTTTGGACCATTGAAAGAGTTCTTGGGAGGGCAGAGGTTCGGCTCCAATGAGGAAGTGAAAAAGGCTGTCCTGACGTGGTTTCGCAATCAGCCTGAAGATTTCTACAGAACCGGTATCCAGATGCTCCCAGAACGCTGGAAAAAATGTGTAGAGAAGCAAGGAAAGTTCTTTGAGAAATAACTGGTGTGCATGTGTGTGTGTTTGTGTGTGAGTGTTTTTTTTGTAGTTTCCTGATTTTATAAAAAATAAAGTCTAGGTCAAATTTGAAAATCCCTCGTAATAAGAATTTTTTTATATTTTGAGAAAAATATAACTAAATTTCCTAATTCGAGGAAATATTTCTTAAAATATGAAAACAATCAATAGCGCTAAGCCTTGTGGTGTCTGTGTGGCAACAGGAAAATACTCCTCGTGATAGATGGCTAGGGTATTATATAGCTAATGAAAATGCAAGATTTTAAGTTTTTTGGTTTTTTTTTTAAAATAGCCGTAGACGTAGAAGAACGGATAGATTCGGACAGAATGAAACACTGGCGCTGGTAGTTGCATCTGGAAGTGGGGATTTTGATAGATCGGGCATATCGAGTAGAGTAAGAATGATAGTCATAATAGCGAGGGATAGGAAGAAGGTTAGGGAGTTTTAAATAACTGTTGGATACTTAATTTTTTTCAGTTTAAACCAATTGAGAACACCATAAACTATATGGATTGCAGCAGCATCTTGCTGAAAGTCCCACTTTATTCCAGCTATATATCCTCCACATTGAGGTAATTATTCCGAAAGTTGATAAAATGTTCTACACTCTGGCGACCATTGATGAAACCAAATTTGCTTTTAGCTTTGTGCCCAATTGCAAATCAAAGCATCACAGATCTGCCTCCCGTTTGTCTCTTAGTACACACTTTTATACTGCCCGGCACGAAAGAAAAAGGAAACAGGCGCATGCATAATATAAGTGCTTAACCACAGATTAACGATTACAATTGTTAATCTGTGGCTTAACGCTTGTAGACGTCTGCTTTATTCAGAGGTTTTGAGACATGGCGACCTTCACATCGTCTATAAGTTTGTTTTTTCAAGGAAAGCTATAAAACGCCAAACTAGCACCAGAATTTGTAATATTTTTAACTATTTAAGGATACAGTAACGATACAATAATAAAAAAAACAGCAAGGCAATCGGTGTATTTTTATTCAACCTCTCGATTAATCCAGTGAAGATTTGTTTCGGTTTCGTTTCAGCTGTCATTTCCTTAAGAGAATTGCCAGGATAATAATGCTCCGTTTCATGTCCGTTTCTGATTGGTTTAACGAGTGTTTTTCATTTACGCATGCGTCAGATTCCTTTTTCTTTCGTGCCGGGCAGTATACAGGTCATGAAAATAATAAAACTTGGGCTATCTAAGTTGAATTCCTTTTAATCACTGAAGATGATAATTTTCCATTGGCTGGTCCAGATCATGTACTTTTTTCGCAAATGCTAGTCGTCCTTTTCTGTGATCTGGGGACACCAATACCTATCGAATGGACTTCATGTATGTTCCGCGATTTTTTGTAGTTTTCGAGATATGAATTTTTTTGTTTTATTTTCAGATTTTTTTAAATTTTGGACGGTTTTAGCTATAACTTTTTCTGTGATTTGATTCTTTGAGATTTTCTTTGTTCGCATTATGGCTAGCATGTGTGTTCGTCTGTAACAATACTAAACACCAAAATTCTAACTACTACTAGCTCAAATTTTGATCACAAAATTAAAATTTCTGTTTGAGAGAAATTGTTACTTGATTTCTACTTGAAAAAAAATTACTTAACCCTGACTGAATAACTTCCTGATAATTTTAAAAACTTTTTGGGTTCTTTAGCTCTCAAAATAACACAAAAAAGTTGGTACTTTATACAGCATTTTTACGCGAAAACGGAGTTTACAGTTGATACAGTCGAAAATAGTGAAATTAGGAATGTTAGATAAAATGATGTAAAATAACGTAATTAAATTCAAATCATAATTATTTTTCACATTGTGCGAAATAAAACAACAGAAATCATTTAATTATTACTGTTTTCACAATAAATGTTCAAAGTGCCTACCACCTGCCGCAATGCACAGACGGCACCGACGTAAAAAATTACCGCGCAAATCTCGGATGGCTTGGGTTTTTTGTCGTATTATTTCTTGAGCTTCATTTAATTTAGTTTTTAGCTCCTCCAAACTCGAGAATTCGTGAGGGTACACCAATTCTTTATAGCATCCCCAGATAAAATAATCTATGGAGTTCAGGTCAGAGGACCTTGGAGGCTAGGCGATTGGTGCATTACGCCCGAGACCCTGTCTCATTGTTTACCTAAATTGTGCTTTAATAAAAGTTGTACTTGCGAGTAAAATTGATGTAAATACGTTATTTTACATCTTTTTATCTAACATTCCTAATTTCACTATTTTCGACTGTATCAACTTTAAACTCCGTTTTCGCGTAAAAATGGCCTATAAAGTACCAACTTTTTTGTGTTATTTTGGAGAGCTAAGGAACCCAAAAATATTTTAAAATTATCAGGACGTTATTTAGTCAGGGTTAAGTAATTTTTTTTTCAAATTGAAATCAAGTAACAATTTCTCTCAAACAGAAATTTTAATTTTATGATCAAAATCTGAGCTAATAGTAGTTAGAATTTTGGTGTTTAGTGTTGTTACAGACGAACACACATGCTAGCCATAATACTAACAAAGAAAATCTCAAAGAATCACTTCACAGAAAAAGTTATAGCTACAACCGTCCAAAATTTAAAAAAAATCTGAAAATAAAACAAAAAAATTCATATCTCGAAAACTACAAAAAATCGCAATAGGTATTGGTGTCCCCAGACCACAGACCCTCGCTGGTACAGATTACATGGGACACCCTGTAAAAGAACAAATTAGGCCTAGTGCTTAATTTTCTTTTTCAACTGCTTGGAGACCTCGGCCAACATTCCTTGTCTTTAACATCAGCATACTATTGTCTAGCACTTAATTGAGAGCTCAATGCAGTTGACCACGTTTGGAGGCCACCCAGTTATCTTTTTCACACCACAACTTTCTGAAGATTTCAAAAAATTATCGTTGACATTATGGCATTTTCTTAATTGATCAGCAATCACACGATTTGGTTTGTCCAGTCCTTTTAATGCAGTATTCGTCCATGCTGGACCTCACTAATTTTTTCACCTTAGCACTTCTCTTGTTAAATGAACAGTGGAAATGATCCGGACACATTCAATTTTAGTCGTTTTGTCGAATATCTAGAAAAATACTTGAGGAATTATTCTGAAACTTCAGGGGCTGTAAAGAGCATATTACAACCTCATATATTTCAGCGAAAGTTTTGTCCCGAAGGCATTATAGGGGACAAGCAACAAATTAAACAAAAAAAAACCTTCAGGACAAAACCTTCATTGAAAAATATGAGTTGTAACATATTCTTTACATCCCTGGAGTTTCAGGATAATTCGTGAAGTATTGTTCTAGATATTCGGCAAAACGACTAAAATTGAAAGCGTCTGGAAACTTTTGATCGTATAGTGTATAACACCTATGAAGTTGACTAATTTAACATGCCTGACACCTTACTTATAAGGGAGTTCACCCAATTCCGACAGGAAAATGCTCTTCCAGCTTATGATAATAATAATAATAATAATAATAATAATAATAATAATAATAATAATTTCATCTTTACTTAAATTTCTGTTTATTTCAATTTCATAGATTCAATCAGGACAAATAAACATTACAGAAACTGAGTCAATAAAAGTTAAAATTGAAGGTGATGGCTACATCACTAAATCTTCTGGAAAAACTTATATAGGACTGCACTATTTAATAATTGATGAAGCTTCGAATTTGGAATCTTTTAAAAGTAAGTAATTAATATTATTAATATTAAAAACCTTTAGAATTAATACAATATTAATCTGTTGCAATTTGTCCCTAGCACAGACGACTATTGCTTTAATTGAAGCCAGTGAAAATTATGAACATATCAAAATAGGATTTGGAAAAATTCTGGAGGAAATTAACCAATTACTAGAGGAGAAAACCATAAAAATACTTAACTTTGACATACCAATTCATATAGTCTTTGGCAGTGATTTAAAAGTAAATTTTCAGACATAAATTATATTCTATTTTATTGTTTCATTCCAAATAATTATATTTAAAAATCATTATACAATTATGGAAAATCTAATAAGCCAGTTATTTTATATAAGTGGGCTATTACCGGAAGTATTCTATTATAATGCGATTCCACTTTCAGAGCAAAAAAAATCAGTAAAAATTTTATCCTCTTTATAATGCGATCCCCATTTTTGACTCGTCGCGAGAAATAAAATACATGTACACAAGAATATACAGAAAAACCTCCTATGCAGTTTTTAATTTTGAATAAGGACAAGATTACAATATAAACGTGGAGGAAATTTTTTATAAACGAGAAAGTCGCTTCTCCCAAAATTAAATTAATTTATTTAAACTCCACTTAAAAAAAAAATTTAAAAAAACATTAAAAAATAAAAAAGATAAAAAAATTAAAATCAAAGAGTAATTTAATGCGTCAAAAATAATTCCAATATCATTGAAAACAATCCCTCCCTTCCCTAAATTACAAAAATGTGAAGCGCCAATATGAAAGTAAAAATTATCTGACAAACTAAAAAAAAGACATAAAAATAATGATAATGATATTTAAAAACTTACTACATAGCATAACCTCAAAGGTTCCAGTGTAGTTTAAAAGTCCACAGTCCTGTCAATAATTGTACCTCTGGTGGATTCGAAAATTCATTGTTGACTGGGCGATCTTTTTACGAAGCCAACGAAAAAGACAGGCCTCGAAGCGGAAAAGCCACCTGACCATCTGGGTCCGAACAACAATCCAACCTTCACTGTTTCCAACAATCGGAAAAACACTCATTGTTTACATCCAAGATGGAGACAATGAAGATTGGATTGTTGTTCGGACCCAGATGATCAGGTGACTTTTTCCACTTCAAGGCCTGTCTTTCTCGTTGGCCTCGTTTTTTAAAAAATGACGCACATAAAATAATGAAATACTGAATTTGGAAAATCCTGAAGAATTTTGAATTTTGGTTTTGTATTAACGTCCTTTTCAACTGTCATGGTCATTTCAGGACAGCGTTATAAGGGCCGCAAATTTTGCCTCGCAAGGGACCAACGGCTTTACTTCCCTTTCGAAGGAAGTGCATGATCTCTGGATTTTCCCCCTGAAAAAATCCTCGTTGTCCACGGCCGGGGTCGAACCCACGTCCTCGGGCATCAGAGGCGATCACGCAACCACTGAGCCACCGATTTTTGAATTTTGAAGTTGTTGTAAGAAGTCCGAATTATTCCAAATAAAGTTCGATGATATGAAGAGTGAAAATCCAAGATGAAAGCCAATTAATTTTCATGATAACATAATGAGATAAAAATACTTAACTTTAACGGTTTTTTCTGTGGAGTTTAAATTAAATTAATTTTGGGAGAAACGACTTTCTCGAATAAAGACACGAGCAATTTAATTTTGCTGCATTTTAAATATTCATCTGTTAAATTATGAAACTTGCTCGAAAAAAATGCAACTACATGGACCTTTGTGTGAGGTCCTTTTTTACTAGCTGTAGTGTATAATGAACCGTACGTACATTGTATATACTGTATAATTAAAGTACTGTGATGTTTATTATACGCTAATTTCATAAAAGATCATCAGAACAGAATGCAACTTGGTCATATCGAAGTAGTTTTGATGTTGCCATCTTTTTGAGAAGTTATTGTAGTATTATTTTATGATGACGGGAAATGAATTGCCATTATTTCATTATATTATCGGGCAATGCAAATGCGGGGCTTATATACATAAAAAGGAAAATTTCACGGGTTATTCAGGGGTACAGATTTTTCTCGTTCGTTGGTTATTGACGAGAAAATACGGTACTAAGAGTTAGGAAAAATTACAGAGTATACTTAAAATGAACTATCTTTTAATGTTACAGTTCATTAACCTAATTATGGGTCTCAAAGGAGCTGATTCAAATTATCCATGTGTTCACTGTAAACTTCATAAAGATTTAAGGTAATTTTATTTATTTATAATAAGTATACTGCACACACTGGCCAATGATTTAGAAATCCGTGATATGAATTATTGTACTGATATGTAAAGCGGGGTCACAGGTCAGAAACGATTGTGATATGCAAATGAATGCAATCATGTGAGGTAAATGCTCATTCCAAGCTGTAGGTACAGGGTAGGAACAAGATGCAGCTACTCAAGTTGAACAAAATAGGGAAAACAGCAGACCTGTCTGAGTTCCAAAAAGGAGTTATTGTGGGAGCCCGTCTAGCTGGAGCTACGATTTCCAGGACAGTACTGCACCTGTCCTTGGATTCAAACTTGTGGATCAGAAATAATCTGCCCTGCAGGCTTGTGGATCAAAAATAATCAACACAGACAGGGACCGACGTCGTCTGAGACGGATTGTGCGGCAAAACCGAGGGTCTACCGTGCAGTAACTGACGGCAGACTTCAATGAAGGATCATCGCAACCCATCTCCTCCAGAATAATGCGCCGAGAGTTGAAGCGAATAGGGATGGGAAGTCGCATACCAGTGAGGAAGCCCCTGGTGTCAGCAACAAGCCGGAAAGTTCGCCTGCAGTGGTGTAAAGAACGGGGTGACTGGAGAGTAGTCGACTGGGAAAAGGTGATGTGGTCGGACGGGTCACGTTACACATAGTTTTGCACCGATGGCCGGCAGAGAATTTGGCGGCAGCCCCATGAAGCGATGGACCCGTCATGTGTTGTGAACACAGTTCAAGCTGCAGAGGAGGTGTCATGGTATGGGCCATGTTTCTTTGGTATAACAAGGGTTCCCTGATATTCCTTGACAGTCGGGTGAAAGCCAAAGACTACCAAACCGCGTATGTTCTGTAATTACAGCCAAAGGAGGTTCAATACCATATTGAAGGAAGGTTTCTAATTTATTGGCCGGTGTGTGTATATGATGTAACGTGCTAGTAAACAGTGGTCGCGTTTACCGTCACGTTGAGCTCCAGTGGGAATAAGAGAAAAACCCGACCTTCCCACAAAAAGCGTAATAAACAGCAAAACCCAGAAAGATACTAAAATTAACTAAAACTAACCCGTTAAGAAAATAAGGATTAAAAGGAAAGTTAATAAGGTAATAATAGCGATAACCCCCAGACCACGAGAGTTAATAATTTGATAGCCCCAGACAACGTTTCAGGAAAGAAAAACTAGAGAAATCCATATAAATATTTTCTTTATTGCTGACAGAAAATAATTAGATGAAGCAGACAGCAGATAACAACCCAAGATCGGAAACCGTCTAACGGAAAAAACTGGAATAGTCTCAGAAGTTGAAAGTACATCTAGTCCATATCGGGAGTAGTCCAAATTCCGAAAATGCAGAAGAAGTAACTAGAAGATACCGTGGAAACCGAAAAGTAATTCACGGAAAGGGTTGAGGGTCATACAAATAGAAGGTTGAGATGTTATGCTTGTACTGCAAAAATAAAAGAGAAACTGACAGCAAAAAGTAAGCAAATATTGGAAATAAAAAAAAAATAAGCTTTCATAAATTCTTAAGAGATACTAGAAAACAAATAAACAATATATGATGTTCTAATACACAACTCTACAAAAGAGGAAGGTAGAGCTTAAGATTATAATTAACAAACCATTAGACCTCTTCTACAAGGACTCTGAACGACGGGTAACAAAATAAAGCTAGAGTAATTACAACGGGATAACACTAAGAGGAATAAATACGGGAAAGGGAAGACAGACCAAAGGGTAGACACACGACATGAGAGGTGACGATCGGGCAAGACGGGAACAACATGGTCGAGGTCCTGAAAAACAAAAACAAAATTAACAATGTATCATCAAGAAATAAAAAAATATTAAAATGCTTTCAATTAAACGGATTTAATAAAATCATGAAGAAAGTAAATTAATAAAAGTTAATAATCAAATGAAGTTCAAAAAGGACGAGTCGATTTTCTAAAACATCACCGAAATCTGAACACAAATGTCAAAAAAAAAATCATCCGAATGGATTATTTTCCTGATGTGCTTCAGCACGTTGCATTGTGGAGATTCTAGTTCAACTCCAAGTCGATCGACGAACTAAGACATCATTCCTATATCATCAGTAAGACGGAGACAGCCAAAGGACGATGGAATCCACATCAAATCTTCGACGAGAATAAACATTATTATATTCAATCAAACTAAAGAAGCAAGGCGAATTGAAGACCGCCTGTAGATTAGCCGAACGCTACATCGGCGAAAGAAAACAAAGTTCCAAAACCGTGACGGTCGTCTTCATGTCGGATAACCGCACATAATCAAAAAAAGAAAAGGCTTGTAGTCTTCTCAGATGTGGTGTAAGGAAATCTTAACCCAAGATTGCACATTGAAAATAATTAACATCAAATGACTGTAAAACCATCTCAATATCCCAGAGATGGGAGAGGCTGTTGGAGCTAAGGCAGATGGTAATGCCTCAGCAGACGCCTAAACAGGGATCTTTAAATTTCTAGGCGCCTAGGCGCACATGCCGAAAAGTGTCTAGCAGTCCTATTAGGGACTGCGCAACTTTTATAAACGCCTCAAAAACGAGGCCCGTTCGCTACTGGCGAAGTATCAGAAGGCCATCGGAAAAGTGAGGTGGAAAGTCTGGTCTCCTCCGATGACCTCGCATAAACACTTAGATGTTGCATACCGTTTCTTAAACGAAGACGGACCTAGCTGTGACCATTCTAGAAGAAGGAAAAATCGAAGCTGAATGGCCACTATCCTCCATACAGCTGTAAGTGATGGAGAATGACCTAGCGATCGACTTACACGAGCCAGCCAAAGTTCTTTATTAATGAAGGCGATCGCTAGAGCTAGGTCCGGTTTCAATACCTCGCCGGTGGAATCGTTAATGAAGAAACGCACAGACTGGTACGAAAGCTGTACCAGCCCGTAATGCAGCTTCAAACGATCCCAGATAGACTTGGCAAACGGGCACTCGTAAAAAATATGGCTGACCGTCTCGTCAACGCCGCAGAACAGACATCCAGCAGACCCGACCACTCTCCACTGATGAAGTCGTGTAAGAGAGTGAAATCCGTGATGCAACAGTCGCCATTGGTAATTAAATACTGTCCGCTCGAAAGCAAAAGACTTCAGCAGCTTTAGGACTGCTGCCCACGGATAATCAGGAAAAAACTTGAAGATGTCGGTTGTTTCTCCTGAGTCGGACTGCTGGAAGAACCACGATAGGCGCAATGAGCCCCACTCTTGTGGATCCAGACGGCGCAGCATAGGGAAAAATGTCACAATGTCAAGGGAAAAAGTCTTATATAGGTGTGGTTGTCGATGATAGGTAACCACTGGCAACAAGGGTGGTAATGGAAGCCTATTCACCTTGAAGAAGACACGTAGATGCGAAAACACAAAATTCGCCCACATGGGGGGAGAAAAAAGGAATACCCGAATCATTGCAGCCAGTCTGGCCGCAACAAGATAACGTTTGATGTCGGGTAAACCTAAGCCGCCTCTCTCGAAGGGGGTAAAGATAAAAGAGGCCCGCACTGGATGACGACGCTGAGCCGACATTCCCCACACGCAGTTCACCATCGCACTACGCAACCTCTGAAGGTCTTTGTATGAAGGCAAGGTGAATAGGCATTTCGATGTTAACACAGGAAGCACATGCGTCTTTATAAACCTCACCTTGACGAACATTGAAGTTGGGAAGCGAAAGCTTCTGTCAAGGCGAGTGATGCACTTTTCAACCACTTGTTGCCAGTGCATAGAGTCCATAGTCGGTAGAAAAGAGAAGACATATCCAAGCACCACGATTCGGTCACACCACGTTATTGGGAAAGATTTAAGATAGTCCACAGTCCAGTTCCCAATAGCAATACCTTTAGACTTGACGAGGTTGATGGAACTCCCCGTCGAAGTACTAAAGTGGTCAAAGGTCTCTTTATAGATGCTCAAGGAATATGAATCAGACGCAAAAAGCACTACGTCATCCGCATAAGCCAGTGTCCTGATGTTAATGGATGCGGCTGGCAGATCATATCCTCGAACATCATGGTGGCGATTTAAAAACTGTAGTAATGGTTCCAGATAAAAAATGTACAGGAGGGGGGATAATGGACAACCCTGCCTGACACCTTTTAAGAGTTCGAAGGTGGAAGATGTGGAACCATTAATCGCCACGCATGATGTGGCCGAATCGTAGAGAGCGGAGATCATCGTAGCAAAAGCCCGAAGACGAAGATGACGAAACACTTTGAAGAGAAATAAGTGATTCACTTTGTCAAATGCCTTTTCTTGGTCAAGGCTTAACACAGCTAGAGTTTGCTGGCGTGCACAGGCTTCCTCCATCACGCACCGAATGGTGATTAAATTGTCCGACATCCTGCGAGATGGAATAGAGCAGGATTGTCCGGGGTTGATGAACTCGTCAGCATAGATTTTAAGTCTTGATTGGAAGACGCCAGTGAAGACCTTATAATCCGTGTTGAGAAGGGTTATTGGCCTCCACTGGGTGACGAGCTCTGGATCCGGCACTTTAGGCAGCAGGATGATTTTCCCCCTAGTGAACTCTGCGGTAATGGAGGAAGGATCTTTGATGATGGAATTCAGCACTTGAACCAAGAAAGGGCCAAGAAGTTTCCATGTCGCATTGTAGAAAGAGTATGGAATGCCATCCATACCCGGGCTGGACTGATGACGGCCGTCCGCTGACAGGAACTTCTTGACTTCGTCTTCGGTGAAGGGACGTGTAATGAAGGCATCGGAATCCTCTGAAAAAGGTCGCAGTGACTCAATCCAATTGTCCGTGGCGTCTGATGGGAAGATTGGGTTACTAAAGGCAGACGAAAAGTGGGAGTGGAAGGCTGATAAGATGTCAGAATCAGCAACCACTTCCCTACCTTCCACAACCAAGCGGCGACATTTCTTGATGTTGGCTCGACGTCTCTCCTCAGCAAATACGGCCGATGACATATTTCTGACGTCAGCAGCCCAGGTGAGCTTGGCTCTGAGCGCTGCGCCAGATGCTTTACGGATCATCAGAGCGTTGATTTCGCTCTTCACCTGACGAATATCGGCCGCAAACTCCTCCTTAGGGGTGGAATTTCGGAGGAGCCGGAGGATTTCTTGGAGCATAAGGAGATGACGACGGCGGCGCCTCGCAGCATCAATCCCAATCTTCCTAAAACATCGTTTGATTTTATCCTTGAAAACAAGCCACGAAGCAAGAGTAGGAGACACATTGTGGAGATGTTTTTCCACAAACTGAACAAACATTCCCCAGTATTCCTTGTCGTCGAGCAGAGAAACGTTCAGGAACCAGTTTTTGTTTGAAGCACTGCCTGCGGCGCAGGCTGAAGATGGAGGTTTCCAAGACCACATGATGGCACTGTGGTCAGAAAAAGAACACGGAATAACCTCCATCTGTCCAGGTGAGCCAGCAAAAGCATTATCGATCAAAAATAAGTCTAGTCTCGATGATATAAGGGGTCCTTGATGGTAAGTGAACCCCGGATGAGTTGTCAGTGACTGGTGTGTCCATAGATCGAATAATGCATTTTGCTGACATAACTGATGCACATGTCCAGACGAAAAGTTGTTATCATGGTCTGGATGGCAGTTGAAGTCGCCTGCAATCACCACAGGCACAGCACAACACAAATAAAAGTTCAGATCGTCGAAGAACGTCTGTTTCTCTGCTCTTCTGCATGGCGCATACACATTAAGCAATCGGAAAGACACACCTGATGTTGAAATGTCTAACGAAATTACTCTGCACTCGCAGTCAAAAACACAGTTCGACACCTGAAGGGAAGGGTTAAAGATGATTGAAACAACCCCTTGTCCAACAGGTGAAGATGAGTTTATGAAGATTTGCGCACTAGGATGATGACTGCGAAGGCCAGGTAGATCGTAACCTTTCTGCGTGGAGGCTAGTTTAACTTCCTGCAGAAGAAGGATATCTGGCCGGTACAGAGCAATAAAAGTTAATAGTACCGATTGCTTAAAATGGGAACCCAGGGAACGTATGTTCAGCGAGATGACTTTCATTCAGAGGATTTAGATGGAAGAGGCTGACCTAACTTCGATGGAGGCTGGTCCGTCTTCGATGACGAATGTGGCTCAGCAATCCTTCGAAGCGGTGAGCGCATCCGATGAGAGGAACTATGGCGGCTACCCACACTGCCGTCCCTCTCGGACGATGATGATGCCTTCTTGTCCCTTCTGCTACGATGGCGGGTCTTCTTTTTACGGGGAGACTTGCTCTCCGTACGCCCTTCCGGCTGCGTCGATGTGGAGATCGCCGTTGGAACCGAAGATAACACAGGGAACGCGGCAGGAAGACGGGTGATTCCCACTGGCTGCGACGCTGGTAGAGACGGAGGGGGGAGAGCTGGAAATTCCTCCTCCAAAGGCGTCGAAACATCACCCAATGGGGCATCGATGTCTTCCTCTGCAGAGACCACTTCATCCATCACGATGTCGCTTGATGGCTGAAGCAAGGATGTCTCCTCAGCAACCTCTGAAGACGGAGGGAATGATGATGGAGCCTGCTCGTCTTCAGTTGGTAGAGGAGGCAAAGATGGCTCCGGTGAAGCGGCCCGCGACGTACGAGGAGAAGGTACGGGTCGGGCCGATCGTTGTGGCTCTGCATGTTGCTCAACTGATGTCATCTTCGGTGACGGACGAGGCGTTGACGTCCCCGCTGCGGTACTGCCGTCCATCTTCTCCGGGCAACGATGGTTCCTGCCCACCAAGCGAGAACATTTGGCACACTTTTTCAGGAGAGGGCAATCTCTCCTGACATGAGAAGATTTTTTGCAGTACCAACAGCACTGTCTCATCCCCTTATAGTACAAGAAGACACGTTCTCCGTGTAAAATAAGGGAATCTGGAATGTCCTTGTCCAGCCTCATATCGAAATATATGTCGCCGTTCTGGAGCCGGGTGTATCTGCGTGCTCAGGGCGGTAGATACCGAGCACTTCCCCAAACTCTGACATAAAATTTCGAATATAAGCCGTGGACAACAACGGCGAAATTCCCCTGACGTAGACTGTGAGGTGGCCAGGGTCCGCGTGATAGAAGCTGACGGTGGTGTTGCCAACTTTCACGCACTCCACATCGACGATGCGATCTGCAATAGCGCTTGATTTGCAGAGCATTCTCAACTCCGTAGAGGAGAGTCTCTGCAACACCAAGATGGAAGGGTCCTCAGAAGCTAAAACAGGCGGTACACCGGATTTGGCGTACAGCGCCTTCATAAAGCTGGCGACGGAAAATGGCCCGTCCGCCATTAACATGACCATACGGTCCATGGTCAAAAAATAAAAAAAAAAAAATAAAGTCACAAAAAAGTTCGAGGGGGGGGTGAAACCTCCCCCGGGGTCACCGGGGGGAGGGTCACAAAAAGTCACAAATTACTCACAAAGTCAAAGAGATGGGAGAGGAGCTGATG
>JAHWFO010066734.1:2098-28606 GCA_023313115.1 Rhysida immarginata | reverse complement strand
GCGTCAGTGATGGTCTGGGGTGCATTTTCCTGGTTTGGAATGGGCCCGCTGGTTATCCTGGACCAAACGTTGAATGGTCCACGGTATCGTCAACTCATCGGAGACCATCTGCACCCGTTTTTGACATTTCAACACCCTGACGACGTAGCAGTCTTTCAAGATGACAATGCTCCACCACGTCGCTCCAATGTCGTCCGCGAATGCAGGAGAGGTCCAACGACTGAGCTGGCCAGCCCGGAGCCCTGATATGAATCCCATCGAGCATATCTGGGATGCTGTTGAAGTCAGGCTCCGGGCACTGGATCACCCGCCCACGAACGGGCAGCAACTATCTTCGGCTCTGCAGACTATCTGGTGTCAACTGCCTCCAGAAGTGTACCAGGGACTTGCAGACTCACTACCATGCCGTATTGCTGCACTCTACAGGGCCAGAGGTGGCCCGACCAGATATTAAGTAACTATCCCATGAGTTTTGCTAACTCAGTGTATATAGAGTTCCTTATATACCAAATAGATTTAGATCAGGGTTTCTTAAATTTTTGACTCACAACTCCTTTTCACCAAATTCCAAAAGTCTCCCAGGACCTCCCCTAAGTGGACGTCCTAATGTGTGCTATATTTGTTCCACCCAAGGTCTATAACACGTCTGAACATGCATATACACCGAGTGAACATATTATTATGACCACCTGACATGTTTATGCAAATGCACGCACACACATCGCCACAATGTTGCTAGCGGGCCAGACCAATATAAAAAGGGAAGCTGAGTGTCGTCGACAACAGTAGACATGTTCCATTCTTCAACTATGGGTAAACGACGCAATTTAATAGCCTTCGAATGCAGGATGATTGTAGGTGCTCGGAGCTATGGAGTGAGTATCAGTGATACAGCAGCATTCGTGGGATGCTCGAGAGCAGCCGTCGTTAAAGTATTTAAAGACTGGATGGTTAGCCGGAAGACGGGGTCTGAACGCTCGCGTTGTGGCCGCCCACGGATGGTTGATGATCGGACAGAACGGAGACTGTCACGATTGGTAAAGGATAACAGAAGGGCAACTGTGCATCAAATCACTCCTGACCTTAATCAGGGTTTCTCCAAAACGGTCTATGAATGCACTGTTCGCCGCACACAGCATCGCATGGGATACGGAAGACGAAGACCTGTCCACATACTTTTGCTGTCTGAGGCCAACAAGCAGAAACGACTCCAATTCGCTCAGGAGCACAAGGACTGAACTATCGAGCAGTGGAAACAAATCGTGTGGTCTGACGAGTCACGATTCCAGTTACATCATGCAGACGGCTGCGTGAGAATCTGGCGGAAACAGCACGAAAGCATGGACCCCGCATGCATGAGTACAACTCTTCAGGCCAGTGCGGGCAGTGTTATGGTCTGGGGAATGTTTTCCTGGCATGCATTGGGTTCGTAATACGTGTTGAACAACATCTGGATGGCACAGCATACCTCTGTATCGTCGCCAATCTAGTACACCCTGTCGTGTTGATGGCGTACCCCAATGGAGATGGCTACTTTGAGCAAGACAATGCACCATGCCACAGAGCTCGTATTGTGCAGGAGTGGTTCCAGGAACATGAGGGGGACTTTACCTTACTTCGGTAGCCCCCACAATCCCCAGCTCTCACTCCAATTGAGCATTTGTGGGACGAAGTCGAACTAACCATCAGATGGCTGGATCCACCACCGTCCAATCTAGCACAACTAGACAGTGCTATCCATCAGGCATTGTGTCAGATTCCTCCCACCACCTTCTAACATCTAGTGGAATCAATGCCACGAACAATCACCGCAGTATTAAAGGCAAAAGGTGGCCCAACGAGATACTGACAGGGTGGTCATAATAATATGCTCACTCAGTGTATAGACCTTTGTTCCAACACATCTTTACGACACCCTCCCCCAAAACCAAACAATGCCTAACACTGGATTAGACTGTTTCCTCTCCCACCCCAGAAAATCCAGCCCCGGGTGGATCAATCAAATCCAAATGTCAATAGTTCTAAACACCATGTGATTGCTACCCCTACAACTCTGACCCACCAGGGCAATTTGGCCCAACTTCATAATAATGTAAATCACCCCTGTAAGTCGGGCCTCAGTAGGCCAATCAAAACCAAACTAAACAATGAAGTAACAAGTCAAATAAACATCTCCAATCCAGTAAACATTGGCTAAAACACCAATCACCTTCTCTAACGCTAATCCCGCAGAAGCTAACAAAGGGTTCAGCTCGTCCGTTTCATCAGGCGACGAAGCATAATTGCACGAGCGTCATGGGAACCTTCCCGTCAAGCATAGAACAACAATCACCATTCCTATTATTTCTACTCATGTGGAGGACCAGTGCTAAAAATGCCAAAACAATACCCAATTTACAATTCCCAAATTAATTATTAACAGCTGATCCCTTGTGCCACCTTACACTCAGAACATATTTTACTAACTAGTAAAGAGTAACTAATATTCCAAAACAAATGGGATTCCATAAGGAAGACGTCTATTCAGTTAATTTAAAACTGAGCTCATTTTTAGTGTCTAATTCCTCAGCTATTCTTCTGGATTCTTCTAATCGGGCTATGTTCGCCAGTTCAATTGTTCGAAGGCACGAATTTACTTCGCCAACGTTCCCAGGGTCCCGTCAAAAATAAATATTTCAACACTCACCAATCTTCTCTTCTTAACGCCCCACGCCGACGATAGTTGGTTATTTCCGCTTCACTGCAACACACGTAGGGACAGATCGATCTTGGCTACTGTTGAACATTGGACCAAACATCGTTAACGTTCCTTAAACGATCAAAGTTGCTCTTGACGACCACAAAGTCTGGTTTCATTTGCTTTTAAACTGTTTATTTCTTTTTGGGAATAATATCACCGAACTTGACTTATGTTTTTATGAGGGGAGAGAACATTAACAACCATAAGTAAACGTTAAGCTAACTAAAATAGGCCTAACTGCCATGTTGTTCGCTACTCTCTTGAATGTCACCTTCCTTCTCCGAGACGGAAGTTATTTCTCATCTTTTTCATTTACATTTTTTATTCCAAAAAAAACAAACTTTAAAACGCAACAATCTCCTACTGAGTTAGCATCACTGAAATTCTGGGAATTTCCTCTCACCCAACAATGCTAACCCAAAAAGGAAACTTATTGTTGACGATAAATTTTAAAAGTTCGTTAAAAGAAATGTATCTTATTATTATAAACACAGCAAAAAAATAATATTCGTTGAAAATACACAAAAAAAACTTTGGATTACTTACTAAAAATAATGAAAATAAAAAAATTATGAAAATAATGGCAACAACAAAAAAAAAAATAATAAAACTAAAACCACTGACATCACATGTCACAAAACAAACGCACCCTAAATTAATAATTAAAACTTGATATTTACCTGTTAGTGGCATTTGCTTCTGTTATACCATATAAATTATGTACATTATAATGAATGGAGAGGTTCTGTTTAGCAGTCATACACAAAGTCTTATAATACATTTTTCCTCCATTTACATCTGCAATAAGAAAAAAATTTGGTTACATTCTTAATCTAAAACAAAGGTAGGCTTGATCAATCATCAAATTTGACACCTACTTTTTGTTACAATTATTACAGTAAAATTCCTTAACTTCAGAATCAGCGGGACCAGAGTAGATCCGGATTCCACAATTTTCCGGATTTCTCATCAAAATGGCAGACAAGAAGGCAGACAAACAAAATGGTGGCCTCCTTTCCCATGTATATTTGTACTAAAGTTTATTGCTTAATAAATGCAGACAATTATTTTAGTCAATCAGTTAAGAATGCATTAGTAAATTCAGGGATGTGCCCAGGAAAATATGTGTATAGACTGTCTGACTCTACCCCCCCTCCCCCAAATAATCCCAGTTAGACTTTCAGCCCATTTCTTGATAATAAAACGAGAAACGAGTATGGTAGGCCTATGCCTAATTACAAAACAAGGCTCCGAGAAATAATGTTATCGTCTCGTACATGGCAATAAAAAAGGTCCACTGTCTATAATTCTTTGGGAACCCAGAGGCCTTTTCTTACCAGAATTGTAAAACACGTGAAAGTCCCGATTTTGAAATACTACTACAAATCCAAAGGATGTGAATTACAGATGCATTACAAGAGAGAGGGGGGGAGTTAGAAGAGAGAGGAGGGAGGCAATTTTGCGTTACGTAATTTATCAATGATCCCTGAGAAGAAAAATAAACGGTCAAGAATCACTAAGAAAACATTTCTGAAAATTTTTTGAAAACTGGAAGCAAGATTCAGGAGCCAAACCAAACATTCCGTATTTCTGGAAATTCCGGATTTGAGGAGTTTTACTATAATATAATATGTTTAGACAACCTGTTACAAGTTGTTAAAGTAATATAAGGTCATTTGTGTAACTTACTAGGCAAATACGGTGGATTTTCAAAACGTGAATTTGGGCAGCCAGAAACAGTTCCATCATAAAAGTTTGATGGTTCATTCATATCCTACAAGGGGGAAAAATATTAAAAAAATCTCACTGATGTTTAATCTGCTTTAAAGGGGAAATAAAAAGTTATAAAAGCCCATTGCACTCATTTACCGTATCTTTGTCCATTTAGTCCGCAGAATAAACGTGTTTTCTGTTTTGAAAATTTACCTAATATGGACTCTACGTGGTGCGGATTTTATGCAAAACTTTAATGGCCATTATATACAAAAAGTTCAAAGTTTTCAAAAATCTTTCTACAACCCCTGGCAAAAAAGAATGAACTCACTATGTGACATATTATTGACAAGGGAAAGGAAAGTTACACAAAACCTATATTTAAATTGAAAATGCAAAAAAAAAAAATGTTTTAATGACTCCCTGAGTCTACTCTATATTGTACATTAATTTAATGTCAATACATTTAATTGGATACAAAATAAAAAAATGAAACGTAATCCGCCACCTTGGAAAAAAGTATCAAGTCAGTGGTTTCCTGAGAAAAAACTTTGAACTCAAACAACTTTTCTGTGGAAAAGAAACATTTCAATACATTAGTATTTTGTAATTCCACCCTTGGCTTCAATTACAGCCTTAATTCTTGCAGCCATCGAAGCAAAAAGGTTATCATAGTTCTGCACGGTAAGTTTATGCCACCCTTCAGTAATGGCCCTTTTGAGTTTATCTTTGTTGGACGGATGAGCTTCTCTTACCAACTCTTTCAGTTCACGCCCAAGTTCTCAATTGGGCTGAGGTCTGGCTGTTGGCAAGCCATCTAAGATGCTTCAGGCCATTGTTTATAACTACTGTTGCACTATTCCTATAATCTGATGGTTTCATAGTCTCCAAATGGTCTTCAAGTGTTGGAATTAAGAAGACTCCAGTACTTCCAAATATGCTTTTGAAATCATGCTACCTTCATTATACACATTCTGCCTGGACCACTGGCCGTCACACAAGGTGATGAGAGATTGCGTAAACTTTACAGAGACATTTAGGCAATCCTCTTGAAATTTTTCATCAATACGTCACCAAACAAATGTTCCATCACTATCTCCCGCACCAAGGGCAATTCTCGACTCATCGCTGAAAATTACCTTCTTCCAGTCGTCTACAGTCATATCTCTGTGTTGTTAGGCTCACTGTAGACAAGCCTGTTTGTGCTTCTTTGTAAGCAGAGGTTTGGTCTTGGCTCTTTTCGGAACGAAAAACTCATCTCGTTAAGGCGATTTCGTATTGTTCTGTTGCATACAAGGATTTGGTATTTTCTCACCCCGTTGTTCAGTTGTTCTGACGTTAATCTTCGATGTTGAATGCAAAACTTTCGAAGAATTTGATCTTGCTGCTTCGTAGTTTTACGGGGTCTCCCACTTCTTCTCTTGTTTTCTACTGTTCTCGGTATTTTCTATATATTTGTGATACGGCAGTCTGAGAACATAGCAGCTCTTCTGCGACTATTCTAGTGCTTTTTCCAGATTCACAAATTTTACAATTTCTTCTATGAATGTTGTGAAAACTCTTTTGAAAGTGCCATTGGGTCACGAAAACACAAACACTATGACATGAAAACTACAGTAGCTTTATGTTTAGATAATCGAATTCCACAAAAAACCTGACTTCCCTTTATTTGGATTGTGAGTCAAAGATTATTGTTTAGATAATCAAATTCCTTATTTAGCGTTTTTAGGGGTGTTGCTTTAGGTGAGTTCAAAGTTTTTTCTCAGAAAACCACTGAGTTGATAATTTTTTCCAAGATGGTGGATGTATTTTTTATTTTGTTCCCAACTAAATGTATTGACATTAAATTAACGTACAATATAGAGTAGATTCAGGGAGTCATTAAAACATTTTTGTTTTTGCATTTTCAATTCAAATATAGGTTTTCTGTGACTTTACTTTCCCTTGTCAATAATAAGTCACACAATGTGTTCATTCTTTTTGCCAGGGGTTTAGAACAGTCAGACCCACTTATAAGAGCCAATCAGGGAAATGAAAATTACCTCTTAAAAGCATAGAGGTCTTATAAGCAGAGTTTACAAAAAGAATACACTAACAACGGAGAACTGAAAAGTGGCTCTTATAAGCAGAAAGCTCTTTTATCAGATCAAATGTTTAGTTTCAATTCGACCATGGAAATATCCCAGAAAATGTTAGGATTGGAAAGCTTAGACGACAAAAAAGACAGATTTTTGCTTACATTCTTATAGAAAATAAGATACACTACTGTTTATAAAAATCGCAACACCCTGATGGAATAGCCCAATCTGCATTAAATTTGGAGCATTTGCATATCATGGGTCAGAAAAGAAACCATTAGATTTTCAGGTCAATACAATGCGTTTTATTGTCACATTAGTATCGGGTAAAACCACCGTGGGATGCAATTACAGCCTCTAAACGTCGTGGCATTGAGTCAAACAAGCTCTGAATAAGGGCCTGGGGAATATCCTGCCATGCTCTGTCTAGACGGGTATACAGTTCATCCACAGTTGCTGCTGCAGGAGTCTGACGAGCCAATCGATGAGCAACCCTGTCGACACATGTTCGATTGGGGACATGTCTGGTGAACGAGCAGGCCAGGGGAACAAGGGCGTCTGATGTGCTTGGAAAAAGGCGAGGACATTTCTGGCCACATGTGGTCGGGCATTGTCCTGTTGGAATACAGCGCCTGGAAGGTTCTGCAGGAAGGGGATGACCTCGGGTTGCACAACTTCCCTCATGTACCGATCACTGTTCAGATTGCCATGGATTCTGATCAGACGGGAACGGCCATGGTAACTGATTGCACCCCACACCATCACCCCTGGCGTTTGTCCTGAATGACGCTGCAGGATGCATTCTGGAAGGTCGCGCTCGCCACAATGTCTTCTGACTCGTATCCTGGAGTCATGGTGCTGCAAGTTAAACCTTGACTCATCCGAAAACACAACTTGTTGCCATTCAGCTTGCCACTGTTGGTGTTGATGGGCCCATTGCAACCTGAGGCGCCCGGTGGTTTTGAGTCAAAGGAATCCGCAACAATGGTATTCGTGCCATCAATTCTCTGGAAATCAAACGGCGTCGTACAGTGCTAGCAGACATTGTCCTGCCTACTGTAGCACCCCACTGTTGTGCTAAAACTGTGAAAGTGGCTGTACGATCTGCTACACATATGCGATAGAGGTGTCTGTCATCTCGCGGTGTCGTCGTGCTGGGTCTTCCTGAGCCTGGTCTTCGGTGTGCCCTGTTCTCTTCGCTCCACTGCCTCCATGCACGCATAATTGTTGTTGCATTACGTCCTACACGAGCAGCAATGTCACGATACGACCATCCCGCTTCACGCAGACCAATTATGCGTCCTCTTTCAAAGTCTGTCAGCTGTTGATATGGTACCCTTCGTCGTCGTCGAGGCATGGTGTTCTTTCAAGCAATTACTCTGAAAATCTAATCATTTATACTCTGACCCATTGTATGCAAATATTGCAAATTGCATATGGATTAGACCATTCCATCAGGGTGTTGCGATTTTTATAAACAGTAGTGTATTTGCAATTGCAAGCATGCAAGAAATGGATAGAAGTTTGTACTATATTTGTTATCTAGACAAGTGCACAAAACAAGTTAACATTTAAATCACCGACTGAGCTTTCGTACACTTTTTTTTTCTGAACTACTTCAATCACGTAGGCTTTTCAAATTGCGAACTATGTGAATAATTTATTAAATGCAGACTAAACTCACGAAAATACGGTATTTAATGCACAGAAACTTAGTCTGCAGCAAATTTTATATGATTACTCACTATCCAAAGGCCATCAAAAGGGATTTCTGAGTGAAACCCAGACAGCTGTTCAGTCCAATACTGAGTAGTCTTGGGGTTTGTAAAGTCTGGAAAAACAGCTCCATTTGGTGACCAAACCTAAAAAAATAACTAGCATTTAATTTTCATCAATTAACTTTGCAAGTACAGGTAGATCCCGTTATACACGCTTTCGGTATCTGCGATTTCGGATATACGCGGTTTTCATTTAGTAGCACCATTGATCGCCAACATGCGAAAGCTCTTCTATTTTTATTCGGAGTTGAATTCGTTTTTGAGTTTTGTTTTGTTCCTATCCCTGTGTTTGTACACATTTAGCACATCACTGGCTGTCTAAGAAAGATAAGGTTGCTATACATCAGTTTGGACAAGATCAGCTGAGTTTCTAATCTGTTTGCGAAAAGATTTATTGTTGTAAGACTTAAAATGCCGCCAAAACGTAAAGAAAGTATTATTACCGAAGGAAGAAAGTGGGCCCGAAAATCCTACTCGTTAGAAACTGAGTTGGAGGCCCTCAATGAAGATGAAAAAAACGTTACAGCCGACCATCAAGCAATTTTTAACGAAACATCCTGCCAGTTCGAATAATCCCTTAACATCCAGTCCAAGCTCCTCTTCCAAACTCTCTTCGGGAATCTACCAGCATTACAGTGTGCCACAGAAGTATAGGACCACCCATATTTTCCCTTGTCTGCAAGATACAAAATAAAATAATTAAAACATTGTCACTGTATCAGATTCTCACAACTATTATTTATTGTCTCCCAAGAAAACAATGAAAAACGAACAACAACAAGAATGAGAATTTATAAAAATAGAAATTAAGCTGTCCTCCCCGTAAGTATAGGACTAGCATCACTTAATGCCCAATAAATCATCCCTGTTTTCAATATTTTTGAAAATTCGGTTTGGCATACTTGTGACCAGGTTTTGCAGATAATCTGAATTAATTTCTTCCCAGGCATTCAACACAGCATACTTTAATTCTTCTATATTGCGATACTGTTTACCACCTGCGTAAACAGATCTGGATAAAGCGCCCCATACATTTTCCACTGGATTGATATCTGGAGATAGGGCAGGCCAGTCCATAATTTGCACCCAATTTTGCTAAAAACCACTCATATGAGCTATTTGCACGGTGAACTGGGGCATTATCTTGCTGGAATATCCATCTGGTCCCTCCAATCTTCTCCCCAAACGATAAAAGATGAATATCAAGCAGATCTTGATAATCTGAAGTCTTCATTCTTCCATTAACAATAGCTAAATTGGTTCTACCATTCCATCCGAAGCCAATCCAGACCATAAGCGATCCTCCTCCCTGTTGCCATATGAAATACATTTCTTCTGACCTCCTCATGTCATGCCAGTAATATTGCCAGCCGTCTGGCCCATCTAAATTGAATTTTTTCTCCCCTCTCTTCCAGTCTTCTGTCCAGATCATCACTGACTGGGCAAATGCCAACCGTTTCTGCTTGTGGTGCAGTTGGAGTGCAGGTTGCTGTTTTCTTTTCGTGTACACAAGAGATGATGCCTGCTTCAAAATCCGTACACAGTTGATTTCGATACCGGAACATCTTCAGAATTGGCCACCGCACGCAAAGATGTTGTGGGGTCTTTCATTTTTTTAATAATTGCCCTTTTTGTCGATTAGTCGTCTTCTGAGGTCTCCCAGGTCTCTTTTTCTGGCCATTACTGAGCACCAGCTTTCAAATAATTAAGTACAGCTTTATGTGACCGACTTATAGCCTTTCCTATACCTCGTGCATTCACTCTAGAAGCTTTCGAAGCATCAATTTGACCCCTTTCATAGTCTGACAAGGTGGTGTTACGAGGCATTGTGTTTAAGTTGCTTGTTTACAGCCATTTGAAAGTTTTTGTGGAGGCAACCCTATTAGGTAATCACCAGTGTCATCTATTGACTGATTAATCACTGCTTTGTTAATTTTTCTGCTCGAAAAACGGCATTAAGTGATGCTGGTCCTATACTTATGGGACAGCTTAATTTCTATCTTTATAAATTCTCATTCTTGTTGTTGTTTGTTTTTCATTATTTCTTTGGAAACAATAAATTATAATTGTAAGAATCTGATACAGTGACAATGTTTGAATTATTTTATTTTGTTTCTTGCAGACAAGGGAAAATATGGGTGGTCCTATACTTATGTGGTGCACTCTATTGCAAGAAGGAGACTGTTGGAAACAGCATGGTATAGATGAACCCAAAGCAATATAAAGTTTAGATTGTGGACACTTCTTTTTGTTTACGTGTACATGTATTTTGAGTATGTTAGCGTATCTTGAGTTTTTATAAAATAAAATAAGGTGCTTGTTTAAGACTAAAAAATAGAAAAGTTGTGTATTACTAATCCTATACTTCTGTAACGCAATTATTTACGTTATATCAGGAAAACAATTAATGCTTATGAGAACCAAACTCTATTCCGTACATGTTAAACGGAACCCGTTTTACGCAAATAAGGTATACACCGCAATTTGGCGGAACATATGTATCGCGTATAACGGGGTCTACCTGTATCTAAAGTCACTTTCACTATGCAGTGCTATTCAAAAGTATAAGACCAGACGTTTTTTTCTGCTAAAGAGAAAACAGACACATCATTTTTTCTGACGATTTTTATATTCGTAATGAACACAAATGTCAACCAAAGATACAACTTTGGATTAAGTAAAAATAATTCTGGAATAAGTTATGCAAAAAAGAAAAACACTAAAAACACATATGCAAAAGTATAAGACCACGAACAAACAACACTGCGATCATGATGTTTTAGTATTTTGTGATACCTCCAAGCTATGGATTACATCAAAAATATGTTCTGGCATGGACTCCACCAATCTCAGTAAAGTTCCACATGAAACTAACTCCCACACAGCAAAAATTGCTGATATCAGTTCATCAATCGTTTGAAACTGCTGCCCATCTTTATAAACGTCTCTTGCCAGTAAACCCCAAAGGTTTTCAATAGTGTTCAAGTCCGGTGATCTTGTGGGCCATGGAAGAAGCTTAATATTTTGTGTTTGAAACCACAGTTTCATCATGTTGGACGTGGGGCAGGTTGTGTTATCTTGTTGAAAACAAGACTCGGGCCCTCCTAGAATTTCACCATAGGCCTGAAGTTGCTGTTCTATCATCTTCCGATACGCTACTTGACATCATGGGTCCATTGATAACAACACAGTTAGTTTTTCCGAGAGCAGAAAATCCACACCAAACCATGAGTGCACCTCCTCCCAATTGGTGGCTCATCTTCACTGTTGTGGCCTGCCGTAGATCATGCCAGTAATAGGTAATGCCATCAGGCCTGTTGAGATTAAATTACTTCTCATCAGAAAAAATTACAGAGTGCCATTCATGGCTCCATGACATGGTTTTACGGGCAAAGGACAGACGTTCTGTTTTGTGTCTTGGTGTTAGGGGCGGTGCTCTCTTTTCTTTACAGTATCGTATGTTCTGTGAAGTACTCAAAATGGTGCTCGTGGAACAGGAGATGTTCATGGTGGATTTTATTTTCACTGCTGACATTTTTTCCCTCGTAGCAAGAGCACAGACGTGACGACGAGATCTTTCAGAGAGAAGTTTGGGTCGTCCTGTCCTAGGTTTCCCATACCCATCATGTCCTCTGGCTAATACATTGGCAACAGCACATTTTGAACGACCAATAGTTGCAGCAATTTGGCACTGCGATTTCTCACTACTGAGTAGTGTCCAAATTTGTCGGATTTCAGATTCGCTGAGATGTGTGACCTTAGGCATTGTCTATAAGCCGCTGTATATTCCTTCTGACTGTACCGCAGCACTTCTGAAGTTCGATTAGTTGTGCCAATTCATTTATATGCAAAAAAGTGGTAGGACAGTTCCATTTTTTCAGGCTGGTCTTATACTTTTGAATAGCACTGCACTTTCAGTTACACATGTATCTGAAGGGATCGGTTCGAATCATGTGTGTTCAAGAAGCAGATTACTGCATTTGATAAAGCATTAAAAAAAGATGATTATGCATAAAATTTAGCCTGCAATGAGCCATGGGCAGAATTAGATATCAACAATGATGAAATTAAAAGAGAAATTGAATGACCAGGAAAGCCCACAGACTACTGAAGTCGAAACAGCAGTTAAAATATCCAAGCTGAAATTTACCAAAGGCTATCTCACTGATGCATACAAAATTCGGAGAGTTGGTAGCAAGTCAAACTTCGCAGAAATATGAGGAGACTCTGGCATCACCAAAAACAGGACTTGCACCAAAAATTAAAGAAGTTTCCTCTAAAATACAGGAAGTAAGAAGCCAAGGAGGCAGAATTTATGATCAGTCAAATAAAACCGGAAAACCGCTGTAGAAAATCGAAAACCACTCCCATTGCGATTAGACCCGGTACATATGCATGTGGACTCTCCCGTCATCAATTGGCATTGGTTTTGCGTCCCCACGTGACCCAGCGGCACCATACGGGTGTTTCCAATATGGCAGCCCCTCTGTTGGAATGCACCAAAGAACAGCAGTGTGGAGTGATCAGTCTCTTACACATTGAAGATGCGAAACCAAAAAAAATCCATTGACGCATGTTGCCACAGTATGGTGCTGCATGCGCATCGCAGACTCGGGTGTACTAATGGTGTAAGAAATTCAGCAGCGGCACAACAATTTGGCGGACAAAAAAGCCGAAAAAGTTCTGCAGCCAGCCATCCGCAGGAAAGGTGACGCTGACCTTGTTTTGGGACCACAAGGGTCCCATAGTGGAACATCACATGGATAGGGCAAGACAGTGACCAATGCCATCTATAGTGAATTGGTGCGGACTCCTCTCGACAGGCGTTCTCATCCAGCATGACAACGTGTGACCTCATACGGCTCGTGCGACCGTGGCGACTATCCAGGATTTGCGTCTGGAGTGCCTCCCCCATCCTTCTTACTCTCCCGACCTCGCGCCCTCCAACTTCCACATCTTTGGCTCACTAAAGGACTCCTTAGGTGGCCACAAGTTCGCGACCAACACGGAGGTGAAACGGGCGGTGCACGAGTGGCTGCATGCGCACCCAAAAGATTTTTTTTTTCCCTAGGTATCCATGCCCTCTCGATTCGGTGGCGGTAATGCATCCAAAAGCAGAGGGACTACATTGAAAAATAGTGTACTCGTTCCAACTCTGTCTGTAATAAAGGAGCTGTAAAAAAAATTTCCATTTTTCATTTGACTGACCCTCGTAAGTATGCCCACAAACAGCGCATCTCTAAAGCCATCATCACCAAGCAAGTCTAGTTAACAGCCACAAAATAACTCATAAAATTTAAAAGAAACAGAATTTGATTAATGTGGACCTAATTCGTCAAATTAACTTGCGTTTGTTCAAGAGATTAACTTTCAACTGACTGAAAATTGAAGTCCATCCAAATTGTGAATGTAAATCTACAGGTATTGGACATTGAAACTGAAACACCTGGTAGAAATCCAAAATCTTTATTTAATAAGGTGTTGGGGCACCGTGGGCAGCCAGCACAGCAGCAACACGTCTTGGGAAGGATCGGTAGAGGTCCTGCACAGTTTGCACCCCAGACCATTACTGATCCACCCATTACTTATCCACCTCAGTGTTTGACTGTGGGTGCCAAGCAGTCTGGGTTGTAGGCATCAGAGGGGCTCCTCCAGACGAATACCCTCCCTGTTGTTTGGAAGACAGTGTAGCTGGACTCATCCGAGAATATGACGCGTTTGAGGTCATCCAACGTCCAGGTTTTATGCGTCCGGCTCCACTGAACCCGCTTGGAGGCATTTGTACTACTGATGAAAGGCTTCGGTATAGCAACCCTGCCATGGATGTTGGATTTATGCAGGTAACGACGGATTGTCTTCGTGCACACAGGTTCCTGGAGGTGTGTATTCATTTTTGCGGTGATTTCTGCTGCGGTGGTTTTCTGCTTTCGTGCAACAATCCTGGTCAATGTCCTGACGTCTCTTTCCGACAACTTCCGTTTTCCCCTGCAGTTGCTCCTCCTGGACGTGGTTCGTCCTTCCTGTTCATATGCACACATCACCCTGGCTACTGTAGCACGTGAGACATCACAAAGTGTGGCAGTTTTGGACACAGATGCACCTGCTAGACGCACCCCAACAATCTGCCCTCTTTTGAAGTCGGATATGTCTCCCATTATAGCGCTCTGCACAGATAATTTGAAGCTTACTATCGAACTTTTCTACTGGAGTGACTACCAAGACCTCTGACACGTGATTCATTGATATGCATACGATTAATTACCTAGCAGAAGGTTCTATTCAGCCCTGGGGGTAACCAGTGCTATTTGCGAAGGTGTTTCAGTTTCAATGTCCAATACCTGTATGTTGCTTTCAGCCTGGACTTTGGAATTCGGTGTGAAGGGAGTTTATGATGTAATGGGCTTGATCTCTGAATTTATGGATTCATACGTGAAAATGAAATATCTCCATTGCCTATGGCTCAATGCACAAACTTTTATGCATACTCATCTTTTTCTTTATGCTTTATCGAATGCAATAGCTCTAGTTTTGCAACGCACTTAAACAATTCAAAACATCCCCTGGTCAGATGAGAATTTTATAGTAATTTTTGTTATAATAATTTAAACAATGAGTAACGTGAATTATGACAATTAAAACTATATGATTTCAAAATAGGGCATACTATAATACGAGGGCAGTCCAGAAAGTAGTACCCGTTTACGCATATCGATGGTGCCACTGATCCAAATGAAAGCATACGATGCAGGTATCGATACCAACATCTTAGCTTTGCTGAGGTCGAATTTCGAGTTCATTCAGTGCGTGGTTTGAGTTTTGTGATGGTTTAAAATGCAAAAGAAGATACAAAATCCCGCCAAATGCGAAGACTGAAACCATTAATTTTTTCTTTGAAAGTGGCTGCTTAAACTTGCGCGGATTTGTTGGAGATCGTGTATGGTGCCATTCCAAGGACTTGCGTATGCTCTCAGCTGTGAAATGGCACACCCAGGTTTCATTCCCAGTAACAATTTGGTCGAGGAATTCATCGTCGTGTTGGTCGTAACGAGTCCAGAAGGACAACGCTGAACCCATGCGATTGCTCTTGTGCTTGTCGGAAAACATTTTGGGGACACACCTTGTGCAAATTTTCCTGTAATTCAGATGGTCGTAACGATTTCGTGGAGCAGTGCTCGTGAAATTTCAAGGAAATGCGTACACATTTCATTAAGTTTTACGCGCTGATCTTGCCTGTTAAAATCATCGACAAGTTTCTTAAGATCTTCGGTGATAAGGGATGGGCGACCTGACCGCTGTTCATTGTGCACAGTAGCTCGTCCCGTTTTGAATTTTCGAACCCAACGCCTTACAGATGACTCACCCATAGTTCCTGTGCCGTAAACTTCCGTAATTCTGCGATAAGTTTCATAGAGGTGGACACTTTCTGCATTCAAAAAACGGATGACGGCTCGCACTTCGCATTTGGCGGCATTTTCTATCTTCTTTTCCATTTTAAACAGTCACAAAACTCAAACAGCGACCTGAATGAACTCGAAATTCAACCTCAGCAAAGCTAAGATGTTGGTATCGATACCAGCACCGTATGTTTTCATTTGGATCAGTGGCGAAATCGATATGCGTAAACGGGTACTACTTTCTGGACTGCCCTCGTATATAAGTAAGATTTTGGTACAATACAGAGGGTAGATTACATTAAGAATTCATGAGTTTGTGGGACCATATCTTCACTGAAGCCATCGCGCCAACATCGATCATGCTCTATCTGATAGTCACGGTACCAAACTATAGCCCTGCATCAGAGTTTCCATTCCAAGAGACTCTGTCAAAGAGAATTCTGGGTGATTCCAGACTATACCTCCTTACACGGTTTCCACTGTACATGGTCGTCTATTTCCCTTTTCAAGAGCCCAAACCCACAGAAATCTAGCGGCGATGCGTCGGGGAATTTTAACTGGGATATCCGTGAAAGAATTGCATATAGTATCATTTCCTCTTCGAGCGTTGACAAGTAGGAGCTGTTGATGCCGAGATATGTAGACTACCTCATAATTGTAGCTTATGAACATGTGATTTAAAACGCTTTTCCAGTTGAAGATCTTTATGGATTATTTTATGGGCAGTTGCCTGAGACATGCCTACGCTTTTTGCAATCGACGTGTCAGATGCTGGGGTTTTCCTTTATGATAAACTGCCTCACCTTCGAAGTACCGTAATTTTCGGGAGTAAAGCCGCGGCGTTTCTGTTATTAAAAGTTAAAAATTCAGCATGTGCAGCGTATCAGCCACCGCGGCCCTACTGCCGAAGATTTTACCAAAAAAGATAATTCTACACATGATTTTAGGCCTACTTCATATCGTACGATTTAGACTGCCAGTCCGCCCATGTTCATCGATCAACGCGAGCACTGCATTTAAAAACTTCCCGCCCTTATCGTTCACTACACGACCAACATTATCAACTGTCAAAGCTGATCACGTTCAAACGCGCCTGTTCACTTTCGCTTTGCAATAATGGCCGACAGTGAAATGCGTTTATAGTTTTATAATGAATCTGAAGACACAAAACACGCCAGGAAACACGTTTTTTTGGGATAAATCTTCCCTTTTAGGTGACGGCGACACGCACTCGCTTCACTTCCGCTCCCCAACGGCCAACTCCCGCAGCCAGCTGATGATTGGCGCGCACACACACGGATATAGTGAAAACGGGAAACGAAATTTGTCTTTAAGAGAACAAGTTACCTGTTGGCGTATTTCTTTTGTGCTTTTTAATTAAAATTTCTTACAGCTGGATACATGGTAAGGTCGAAGGAGCTGAAGATAAAAGCGAAGATTGTTTTATATTTTTTTATTTTTTAAAATTTTTTCTCTTAGGTTTCGAATTTTCTTTAAAATTTCGTTTTTCTCGTACGTAGATTTTTGCGTTTTAACGCTCGTTTTTGCATTGAAATCTAATAAATCCCCACCAGATTATAATATAGAAAAATAAATAATAAATAATTACGCTTAAAACAGAAAGTTTAAAAGCATAACGAGTTTCTGTGGCAGTTAACTCTTATCAAGAACAGATGAAGGTACGCTCTTGCACTGATCGGATTTTTTATCTCGATCCTCGGGGCTGACTATCAAAAAGTTTCACGAGAGCGCTTGAGCGCACCAGTACTTTATTATTATTACTGTCGGAGATTTTACATTTATGTTAAATTTTTGCTGCTGCGGTGTATCAGCCGCTGCGGCATTACTCCCGAAAATTATGGTACACTTGGAAGCCATCCTTTGCCTAGAGGGTCCAGGTTCGTCCAGTCACGCAGGAATTTCGGATTTTCGCTTCTCATTAAGCACATTACTCACATCTATTTTGGAAATCACCAATCAATGTCTTTTGCACATGCTCATAGTGCAGTTATGTAGTTTCCCCAAAACTTATCAATTTTTGGCCCCATCTTTACGATCACACGACTGACACTTTATCATGACACACTTGTGATTGACCCCTTACCATCCCAGATTGCCATCGATTTGCTGCTAGCTACGTGATCAGATATTTTCCATGTTCAAATCTTTCACTCTTAGCATAATTAACCCTCTGTGTTATACAGTTTGCAATTTTTTTCCGAATGCCTAAGATGTGTCACATAAGTATAGGACCACCCATATTTTCCCTATAACAAAATAAAATAATTAAAACATTGTCACTGTATCAGATTCTCACAACTATTATTTATTGTCTCCCAAGAAAATAATAAAAACAAACAACAAGAATGAAAATTTATAAAAATAGAAATTAAGCTGTCCCATAAGTATAAGACCAGCATCACTTAATGCCGTTTTTCGAGCAGAAAAATTAACAAAGCAGTGATTAATCAGTCAAGAGATGACACTGATGATTACCTAATAGGGTTGCCTCCACAAAAACTTTCAAGTGGCTGTAAACAAGCAACTTAAACACAATGCCTCGTAACACCACCTTGTCAGACTATGAAAGGGGTCAAATTGATGCTTTGAAAGCTTCTGGAGTGAATGCACGAGGTATAGGAAAGGCTATAATTCGGTCACATAATGCTGTACTTAATTATTTGAAAGCTGGTGCTCAGTATGGCCAGAAAAAGAGACCTGGGAGACCTCAGAAGACAACTAATCGACAAAAAAGGGCGATTATTAAAAAAATGAAAGACCCCACAGCATCTTCGCGTGCAGTGGCCAATTCTGAAGATGTTCCAGTATCAAAATCAACTGTGCAACGGATTGTGAAGCAGGCATCATCTCTTGTGTACACGAAAAGAAAACAGCAACCTGCACTCCAACTGCACCACAAGCAAAAAAGGCAGGCCTTTGCCCAGTCAGTGATGTTCTGGACAGAAGATTGAATAGAGGGGAGAAAAAATTCAATTTAGATGGACAAGACAGCCAGCAATATTACTGGCATGACATGAGGAGGTCAGAAGAAATGTATTTCATATGGCAACAGGGAGGAGGATCGCTTATGGTCTGGATTGGCTTCGGATGGAATGGTAGAACCAATTTAGCTATTGTTAGTGGAAGAATGAAGACTTCAGATTATCAAGATCTGCTTGATATTCATCTTTTACCATTTGGGGAGAAGATTGGAGGGACCAGATGGATATTCCAGCAAGATAATGCCCCAGTTCACCGTGCAAACAGCACATATGAGTGGTTTTTAGCAAATTGGGTGCAAATTATGGACTGGCCTACCCTATCTTCAGATATCAATCCAGTGGAAAATGTATCGGGCGCTTTAGCCAGATCTGTTTATGCAGGTGGTAAACAGTACCGCAATATAGAAGAATTAAAGTATGCTGTGTTGAATGCCTGGGAAGAAATTAATTCAGATTATCTGCAAAACCTGGTCGCAACTATGCCAAACCGAATTTTCAAAAATATTGAAAAAAGGGATGATTTATTGGGCATTAAGTGATGCTGGTCCTATACTTACGGGGAGAACAGCTTAATTTCTATTTTTATAAATTCTCATTCTTGTTATTTGTTTTTCATTGTTTTCTTTGGAAACAATAAATAATAGTTGTGAGAATCTGATACAGTGACAATGTTTTAATTATTTTATGTTGTTTCTTGCAGACAAGGGAAAATATGGGTGGTCCTATACTTATGTGACGCACCTTATCACGCTGAAGCTCAATTACCTTTCCAATAAATAACTGGTCACTGGAGTTTTTTATAAAAATATCTTGCTTAACTCCTTCGTCAAAAGGAGGATATACGTTTGGAGTAGATGAATAATCAATGCCAGGATCCTGGAAAAAAGAAATAATTTCCATTGTTCACTTAAAGAAAAACTGAGAGGATATTAATTATATCGAGAAATGCTCCATACGGTCATTAACACGTAATGCATTCCAGCTTTATGAATATCATTCACGAGCTCTGGAAGTTCTTTGAATTTCACTTTATCGTATGAAAAATCTCTACGATGATCCATGTAATCGATATCATTCCACTGGACATCCTTAAAGACAAAAGAAAAGGAGAAAGTTTATAAAGCGATACTTTAAAAGATTATGAATATTTCTTTTAGATTGTATGTTCATTCTTAAAGGTAAACTCCACACTCAAAACAACTTTGTTTAAAATGAAAGATGAAGGTCTCAATAGTAACGTAGCATGTATAAAAATTTTCAATTCGAACTCAAAATTGATAAAATGTATAAAAAAACTTGCATATTTTCCTTTCCCCCCCCCCCACCAATCGACACTGACACCACGTTTGGCATCTGTGACGTCAGAAGTTGCCGAGAGGTGCTTAGGAGTTTGGAAATCGTGACGTCTTACATTGGACACTATCGCAGGCGCCGCTATCAGTAAATTGTCAGGGCAGTGCGGCACCGCTATCAGTTCTCTCGCTTCCCTGGTTAGGCATCGTAGTGGACTAGGCCTACAATGGACTACGAATATGAAAGCGACAGCGATTTTGATAACCGTGACAGCGATGTACAAGGGCTGTTAGCAGAATTAAATGCTACGGAAACTTCTGCGATATACAGCCCTATGTATTAAACCGTGAAACGGGATCTTCTGCTTGCCGCGTAGGCGTGTGCACATGATGGCGGCATGTGCCCTACACAGTAGATAGGCCTACTTCCTTATTCCTTTGGCGTTTAACGAGTCCTATTGCGGTCGTTGTTCTTGAAGAACGTCTAGCCCGTTTAGAGTTGGAAGAGCATCTAGTTCTACCTTATATGTGATCCAGTTTGAATTGATACTGAATTTACAACGGCGGATGCGTAGACAAAGCAAGACGCTTCGAAATGAGCACACGATGCTGCTTGGAGTTGGATACCAGTTCCCTTGCTGTCAAAAACTACTAATCCATCGTTATTTAATAGATTCTGATTGTGGAAATCTATAAAACGTGAAATTTCTATCCGACTGTCTATTTACACATCCCAACAGAGAACAAATTGAAGGCATTCCCACATAAAACAGGTTAGCAAAATCTTACAATATGTAGAATCGTTCTAAGCAACTAGAATCGACGACGAAATTCCGAGGTTCTCGCGGCAGGAAATGACAGCTTGTTCCACCATGTTCTGTGGAGACGGAATGGAAGATCCCATGCAAATTTTCAATTTTCCGAGGCATTTTTCTTAATAAAATATTAAGAAAAATCAAAAAATTTTGAATGATATATACTCTATTAACCTGGATTAATGTTATGATACAAAAAAAATTAAGTTGATTTTTTCCGTGGAGTTTACATTTAAACTAAGAAAGTACATAAAATTACTGCAATGAATTCATGCTGGGGGAGGCAGCCTGGTGAGCTTCCACTGAAAGCGTGGACTTTACTCTATTTTTCAGTATAATTTCCACTTATATTAAGACACTTATCGTATCATACGACTAGCTTCCAAATTCAATCCTCATAGAAATCGGCCACCTGATTTGCTAACCACTTCAGAATGACTCCCGAGACAAAACATCCACAACCAAAATACTCTGCCAAAAATGATTTTTCATGCTGAAATTGTTTGCATGAACTTCACTTTCTTGGGTGATGCTGAATGTCTTCATTCCAGAGATTGTTTTGATTCCTGTGTAATGTGAACAATCCATGTTTGTGTCACCAGTGAAAATTTGGTCTAAAACCTTATCCTCTTAGAGCAAAGTCAAAGCACTGGCTAAACTATTTGGTTTTGTGCACCTCCGTGCTGAAGTGGTTAGCAAATCAGGTGGCCATACAATAAGATAAGTGAGTTAATATAAGGAGTGTTCAAAAAGAAACGAGCCGGAGGCCTAGGGACAGAGTCCAGTACCTGTATGTCAGAAATTTTGCCCCTGGCTGTTGAGGCACTTGTTCCACTGCGACACAAGGCGGTGAATAGCTGTCTCGTAAAATTCCCGTGATTGTGTTGTGAACCAATTCTGCACGTACTGCTTGACGTCGTCGTCAGAGGTGAATCATTTGTCCATCAGAGCCTTTTTTAGAGGACCAAAAATGGCATCGTCACAGGGAGAGAGGTCTGGACAGTATGGAGGGCAACAGTCTATCAAAAGGGGGCAGTCTTGGTCAAAGAAGAATGTTAGCATAACCTTTCCTGCACTTGTGTGGATTGCCTTGGATTTTTTTGGTGGTGGTGACCCTGGATGCTTCCACTGGAGACTTTGTCGTTTCGATTCTGGTTCGAAGTGATGATACCAAGACTCGTGTCCAGCCACCACTTGTGCCAGGTACTCATTCTCTTCGGTCCCCTAAAAAAGACTCTGAGGGGCAATCGATTCACTTCGGATGACGACGTCAAGCAGTACATGCGGAACTGGTTCACAACGCAGCCCCGAGAATTTTACGAGATAGCCATGTATCGCAGTGGGACAAGTGCCTCAACAGCCAGGGCCAATACTTCTGACACACAGATACTGGCTTCTGTTCCTAGGCCTCTGGCTCATTTCTTTTTGAACGCTCCTTATACATGTATAAGTAGAAATTTTGTTGAAAAGTAGATTAAGGTCCAGGCTTTCATATAAAAATTAAGGTATTAAAAAACTTTTTTTTTTTTTGATCAAAATGATACTGTACTTTCTTAAAAAGCACACCTCGTAATATTAGTTTCTTTAAGTGTAAAATTTCCAGTTTTTTCACATAGATACAAAAGTTCCAAAAGTTCTTTATCCTTAATTAGCCGATCTGGTCAAGAGCAGAGGAACAGGTACTTCACGTTAATGAAAAGTCCATATTCGTAAGTGCTTTGAAAAGGTCTCAAACATTTCCCCAGCGTCCTGGGTTCATGCTTCCTACCATGATAAATTTCAGTTTGCTTTTTAACAGAGATAAAGTCAAGTTTCCATATTCAGTTATTGTTCGTTTTTTTTTTGAAAGCTTTATGATATTATTAAAACCAAGAGTTTATGAAAGAGATCAATGAACAATGACACGCTGGATAACGGCAGTGCTAAGACATATGCGTGGTAACTTCTCTGAATGCTCCCATTGGAATGCGCATGGTTCGATCCCCGTTCCAGACCCCCCTCCCCTCCTAATAATTTTCGAGCATCCAGTGAAGAAGAATAACGCTTTACATTGGTGTCTTCCCAGATGACTGATCTAGTTTAATGTCTTTCTGAACTCGTGAAAATTCGAAAAACAAGTGTGATTATTGTCATGAGTCTTTGTTATTGTTGTCACATGAAACCATTCCCAAGAGGAACAAAATCCTATTTTAGTATTACCGTATTTTCCAGTCAATAACTCGCGAATGAAAAAACCCACAACCCTGAATAACCCTTGAAAGCTCCCCGTCTTTATATAAAAAAAAATTTATAAGTCCCGCACTCTTATAAATTAGCGTTCCCTGTGAAATTAGCGTATAATATACAAGGTCTTTATAATTTAAGTTCCATTTTGACATGGCCATAAAAAAAAACTACTGGACCAAAAGCTATAATACTTGGTAATATTATACAAGATGGCATGGGAAGTTCATACCCATCAAAAAAAAATTAGTTCAAAAGGCCACTACCAGCATGAAATGGCGCTCTATGCAATATTCGTATACGAAATTAGACACGAAGACACAGGTTAACAAATCTTTAATCGTTACTAAAATTAGTTACATGTTGAATGAGGCCTCCACCATTTACTGAAAGCAGGTTACACCGGATCACTGCGTTCTCAACTGTAGAGGAGCATATCAGGAGGAACGTATTGCATCTTTCAGATCCACCAAATTCCTGACGTTATCACCATAAACATTTGCTGTCATACCACACCACACGGTAACTTTAGGAGAATGCAATGGAATTTGGTGGAGAACATGAGGGGGAATGGTGACCCAAATCCTGCAGTTATGGGTGTTGACATCCCCATTCAGGTAAAAATGGGCCTCGTACGTCCACAAAATGTTCCATGGCCAATGCTCGTCCACCTCCATCCGTGCAAGGAATTCCAATGCGAAGGTTTCTCTACGAGGAAGATCGTTAGGTTTGAGTTGTTGGACAAGGTGGGTTTTGTATGGGTAGTACCACAGCAATTTACATACGATCTTGTACACCGTACTCAGTGGTAAGTCCATTCGACGTGCAACAGCACTTACGCTGCACACCCCTTGTGAGGTTTCCATTTTTGCGTCCTCTACGGCTACTGAAACAGCCTCCACGGTTGCCTCAGAGACGGGTTTCCTTCCTCGGCCAGGTGCTACCGATAACAAACCTGTGGCTTCAAACTTTGTCATCAAATATGGTCTGCCATCGCCGATCTGTCGGGTCTGTTGTTTCTAATATAGTCCAAATGCAAACAACCGACCCAAAGAGCATTTGGACTATATTAGAAACAACAGACCCCACAGAACGGCGATGGCGGACCATATTTTTCGGACTGGACATAATTTTAAAATTGATCAACTACAAATCCTTCAGGTGGTTGACGACCCCAAGAAACTAAACTATTTGGAATCCTGGGAGAAATTGAAACACCAAGGTGACTCGTTGCTGAATCTAGATACAGGACCCATGGACCTCTCCTCTTGGAAAGCTTTATTACATCATACAAGAAAATCAACCCCCACCTAGTGGAGCCTTCTCCTAGGTCCGCGCTTTTGCTGCCCAATGGCATTTTTTACCTCCAATTTTTTTCCTATACTCCTGCTCATTGGCTTAACTAGTATAAATACCTAAAACCTTACTCTGTAAATTGATTCATACTGAAGATGGCTACGTTGTAGCCGAAACGTACATCTATGTTATGATGAATAAATTCTTTGTGGAAATTGTGGAATCAGTCGTCTCCTTTGCTGTGTCTTGGTGTCTAATTTCGTATACGAATATTGCATAGAGTGCCATTCCATGCTGGTGGTGACCTTTTGAACTAAATTTTTTTTTTTGGTGGGTATGAACTTCCCATGCCCTCTTGTATAATATTACCAAGTATTATAGCTTTTGGTCCAATTGTTTTTTTTTTTATGACCATGTCAAAATGGAACTTTAATTATGAAGACCTTGTATATCACAGTACTTTAATTTTACAGTACGGGGTTGTGCATAACCTTTTGCTAGGGGGCTGCGACTTAAACCACAGCCTTGTAGCACACTCTTATGATGCTTCGGCAGAGAGTAGTTCATTGTGCGTCTATTGGTATCAAACAAATATGGCTGGTTTAATAAATAACAGTGAAGAGCAGCGTTCATGGATGAAGTTCGTGCAAATGCATATCGAGAGGCAATGGAAGCAGGTGCGTCTTTTATAAATCGCAAATGGGTTGCGAACAAGTTAAACCGATCGGATAGATGGCTGACGGACAATTGGAAGAAAGGTTATGATAACTGCCATGCCGAATTTGCTGAGGGTAGGCCCGAGAAATTATCACAGGAAAGCAAAAACATCATTGCTAATAACAGTGGCAAAAGACGTCGCAGCTGTGTCAACGTTGCACAAGTAATTAAAGCCGAAACGGATGCGTGCTGTTCGAGAAGCAGGCGGTGGCCACACTAAATATTGATGTGATAAAAGCAGAAATAAACATACTTTTTGATTATCAACCGCAGAACATTCCACTTAGTTTTGTTTATTTTCCAGACCCCTAGCAAAAGGTTTAGTATATACAATGTACAGTTCATTATACAGTACATTAAATTACTGTCACAAAAGTACTTCTCAATTAAATTTCAATTTTCCGTCACAAAAGTACTTCTGAAAAGGATGGCATTTTCAAAGCTCTCTATTACTACTGTAGTCGCATGGACTCCCTCTGGTGTCAAGTTTGCTTAGTATATATTCACTGCAGTAATTTTATGTACAAGGAAAGAACACAAAGTATAAATTTTGATCATAATACTTACAAAAGGAATACCAGCTTGTCTATTTTTTTCCCATATTTCACGTGTGCGATTAGCAGAATTATATCCAAACCGACAAAGATGAAATCCTAAACCCCAATAGGGTGGCATTGCCGGTTTGCCAATAAAATCTAGATACTGACTGATGACTTCTGCTGGTGTTGGTGCAGCAAAAAAAACCATGTCAATAATTCCTCCAGTTAAACGAAATGTAAAGGCAGGTGCTGGCTGTAATATTACATCTAAAAACAAATTTAATAAATGCTTACATCTCATTAACTATACAATTACTTAATAGCTGACTATTTTCATTAATAATTAAAATGCATACCCATTGCATTACTGTTGATCATGAAAAGACCATAAGCAACAGGAGCTGAGTCACCTACTATTAGCATGAATGGATGGCTTCCATATAAATTTGAATTGTCCTTCAAATTTAATAGTATACAAAAACAATAAGAGGAATAATACTGAGATCAACAGCTATTATGCTAGCGACTTCATAAAGCTTAGGATGGTCAAAGAGTCTTTCTAACATTAAAAAATTTTATTACAGAAGAGAAATCCATGAAGATTTATTTTTTTCTTTGTTCAAGGTACCGGTTAAGTTGGTACAGAAGGCACTATAATTGGAAGAATGGGAAAATGTTGTTTGTTCAGTTTGGGCAGGATTTTAATAAAATGCCCCTCATTGCCATCTATTGACGCAAACAAAAAAATCAAAGAAATCACCAAGCTACGAATTCTATAAAAGAAATGTGCTGTGAATTCTACAAATGCTATACCAAAATAGAGTGGAAAAAATAATAATAATAATTGTAAAGGTGGAATGGTGCAATCACGCTGGCCTCCCATTTGTAGACAAGGTTAGGGAAAAAAAATAGAAAGAAAAA
>JAHWFO010066730.1:0-25138 GCA_023313115.1 Rhysida immarginata | reverse complement strand
TGAATAGGGTCACTTATAGGAATACATGTATATAAATTTCTTTATTAAAAAGATCATCAGCTGTAAATACTAAGTGTGCCAATTATATAACCGGACAGAGGTCGCTGCGTAAACTGTAAACAAAAATTCAACATGTCAAGACAAGAGGGTGATTCAGTCAATTACGTACGTTTATACGGTTTATAACTCAGGAACTAATAAACATAGGAATGTCATATATATCTTACAATAAACATTACACATTGGAATTTCACACCTCATGAACAACATGTTCCATGTGTGCTTTATTCATCTGTACAACACGACGAAGCCTGAGGGTGAAGTTTTGCAGCACTGCGCCTCGCATCTCATTGTCAATCAGTGCACAAGATTCGGTGATTGCCTGACGGAACTCTTTCATGGTGCAGGGGCCATGTTAAAATGGCTAATTGAAGTTAGGCCTATATTTTAAAATGACGTGAATGCATATAGAATTCAAAGGTATTTCCACTGTTTATTTAAACCAAGTGGAAGTAAAAGTGAGATATTAAAATTACATCTGCGTCAGAGCTAAAGCTCCTTGGAATGCTTTAAAATTTTACCCGGCAATGCTTTGAAACAATGGTTTTTCTCTCTTGACGTTTATGATAACTTTGATCTAGCAGTGGAAAGAACATAGACCCAGTAGTTTAAAACATTTAAAAACCCCTCTATTCATTGAACTAACCAGTCTTGGTGAATAGATGTCATCGGTCTTCGGTTACTTGGTGTTACTTACCTGCTCTGATAATAGACTGTCTTCTACGATCACTTACCTGGACTGAACTTCCGTCATTCTTCTTAGAATGTCAAAGTACTTCCGCCGCAATAGTTATTTTTACGGTAGCTTTGCCGCCGAGTTCACCTCGCCTCGGTGCCTACGCTACTGTCATCCATTACCTACTATAATATAATCCAGACTTTATTATTATCTTGCCTGGCTTTCGGCTTCAGAGCGCCATCGGGTGGTCAATAAGGATAGAGTTACTTACCTGCATCTAATTCCACTGCAACCTAAACCTGGACTCGTATTACGTTAAACTCAGATATTTATACTGCAGCTTGAGTATTAATATTAGAACAATTTCTCTCATTTTATTTTTATTTAAAGATCCGAATAAAAATAACCTTTATTTTTTATTACGTTCTCGCTATTTACTTTTACACTTAACTCTGCTTATACCCACGTGACACATTTATTTTATTCTAGTGGTCGTAATAAGCTTGCTTCAGTTTCTGTCTGGACAGCTGTTCTACTCTATTTAAGACTTAGGCATTCTTTAATCGCGGATTTGACTTTTCTGCTTGAACTTTGTTTAATGTCCTATTTATGGCTTAGAATTTATCAAAGCTTTTTTCAAGTTACCGCATTTAGATTGAACGTTTATTCTCTCATTAATTTAAGTTTTTGTTATTACTTAAGCCAGAGATTAGGCGTTTATTTTTATAAATTTTGCTCTTGAAAATTTATCACTAAACTTCTTTAATGTTTGAGTTTACTCTAGTGAATGATTAGCCCTACAATCGATTTAGCAATTGATTTATTTAATTAGTTAGAATACTTGTATTCCGAGGAGTGTTTTTGACTCTTTAAGGGAGACTTCCATTTTTGTAACATTGTTAGAATACTTGAGACGCAATTTGCCCCGAAGGGTGTTAGCTGGTAAGATTTTCCATTTTTACCTTAAGCCTCTACTTCAAGGCGTACGATTTAGTTGTAATAGTTTTGTGTAAATTGCGTTTTTGCACGCATACTCTTACAAAGCAATTTGTTACCCTTTCTAAGTAAAGGAATATTTGTGATTAGTTTAAGTATTTGATTTTATGATTTTATCTCTATGTATGTGTTGTGCTTTATGAGATTAAACTTGACTAATGTATATTTCACGTACGCTTCCTAAAATGTGTGTCCATGCATTTAACTTCACACTGCGCTTGGTCTCTAACCGTGACACCATGTGCTGAAATAAATTACATAAAATCAGTTTTACATAGTGGCAAAGTTTTTCAAATGTGTTTATTTTATTTTGTACATTCCCAAAGGAAGCGGTACATATAGGTTACACCATTTGCTCGATGAGTTCACCGTTCACCTCTTGGCAATACTCTAGTCGGTGCTCAAACGCACTGCAAGCAATGATTAGGATTACCTGAAGAATATTTGCCATCACCTGCCTAATTCTTTCCTTCAGTTCGTTAATGCTTGCAGGGCGCGTCTCGAAGACCCTGTGCTTAACATAGCCCCATAAGAAAAAGTCAAGTGGGGAAAGATCCGGAGATCGAGGCGGCCACTCAATGCTCCCCTTTCTGCCAATCCAGCGGTCAGGGAATACCTCGTCCAGATACTGGCGTACAGAGACGGCGTAATAGGGAGGATCCCCATCCTGTTGGAACCAGTTGAAGGTATTTGGGGCCATCCAGTGTCCCATCAATGAAAAAGGGGCCTATGAGATTAGTCTCCATAATGCCTGCCCTGACGTTTACTTTCTGAGGACGCTGGGTGTGGCCTTCACCCCTCCGATGTGGATTGTAGTCGGATCAGTAACGGAAGTTGCGGATATTTACCTCCCCAAGCAAAGTGAACGTGCATTCGTCGGTGAAGCAAATACGACAGGATAGCGCAGCATCCGCATGGCACCTGTTCATCATTATCTTGCAAAATTGCACTCGAAGATCCTCGTCACCGTCTGTCATTTCTTGATGAAATTGCATCTTGAACGGGTGGAACATCAAACCATGCAAGATGCGCCACACAGATGAGTGGCTGATTCGAAGGGCGTATGCAACTGCACGCGTCGATTGTACGCCACAAGTCCCAATTGTTGCTACAACGGCCGCCGTTTGTTGCGGACCTGTCGGAATATTATGACTGCAACATCCTGTCTCTCGAAATCGTTTCATCAGAGGCGAAAGAATACTTGTTGAAGGCTTCGGGCGGTCGGGATGTCGGGCATGGAATTCGTCGGCGGCATTGTGCAACGTCAAATACCCTCTTGCGCAAAAGAGAACCATCTCTGCTCGTTCTTGCAACTGCATTTCATTTGTTTGTTTCTGCAATAAACGCTTTTTAAACTGTTACTGCACCGGTATAAGCTTAACCGTATACCGTAGGTTTTATAAATAAAACTTCTAGCATTTTTTACTTTACCCTTTATCTCACTCTCATATTCGTGTATTTGCATTTATGTAAAATAAATAGCGGGATTCGTAACGACTGGGAGCATCCATTAATTGAAAAAAAAAGAGGTTGAGAGACAGTGGCTCCTGTGTACCCAGCCCTTCAGCATGCCTGCACAACAGTACGTTATGCAGGGAAAATCATCTCCTGCGTTCGGGAACTTTTGAAACACACGGTATAACCTACACTATATGTAGTTTATGCATTTCAGCTAATTGTATAGTTTTATTTTTTCAGTTTGTATGAAATTCCCGTTTATGTGCGTGCAAGTAGAATGAAGATATGAAATGAAAATGTTTAATCAAAGTATAAATAAAAAATTTACGCAAATGATAATGGAAATAAACTATAATTTAACATAATAATGTGAAATGATAATTTTTATTCAAATTATACACCATCTCCAGTAATATACTATTCAGTATACGGTTCAATGATCGAATCGAATTAATTGCAGTCACTTTACAAAGAAAAATTTACGTACCAAACAGAATATGATTATATCTTTCTTATCGAGATATACAGGGTGTTGATAAAATGGGGGATAGTAAGTACCTAGCATGATTCTTCACATCAAAGTAAATAAAAAGTTCCTCTTGCAAAATATCGAAATCTCAGTTTTTTTCCCTCAAAAACCGCTAGCACCAAGCTTTAACAGCATTTCATGGCGTCATTATGGCGTCATCAACCGTTATTCCATTTCATCGACAGACAGTGACAGAGAAGATGAACTCTTCCTCATTACAATCAAAACAACGTTTTCATTTCTTTCTGAAACGTAATTGCATACATCAAACTTTGCGTGGTGTTTAGACCCTTAAAAATTGGGTTTTCGACATTTTGCATGAGGAACTATTTATTTACTTTGATGTGAAGAATCATGCTAGGTACTTATTATCCCTCATTTTATGAACACCCTGTCTGTCAATTCATATGGGATTTTATAGTGACCAAGTTGAAATATAGCTTAGTTTTTAAAAATAGAAAAAAGCAGTGGGACGTTTAAGAATTTCTTAAACAGCTTTCAAATATACTTTAATTACTGTCTGCTGTTTCTTTAAAAAACTTTCAGACAGAGTGAGTTTGTCAATGCAATACGACAACCTATTTTATTTGCCAATGCAATACGACGAGTTCTGCATATTTTATATGTGGTTGCCTATATATCAATCCTAAATATCGGTCTGCATTCGATGCTTTCTTCATATTCAAACATTTCCTTTACAAAGCGAATATATTAAGCTCCTCTCCCTTATTAATTAGAACGATAACATTCACTTGCACTTCTCAGATATTTATTGTTTTTTGTCGCAAATTTTAATCGCCAGTTAAAATTGTACTATCCAAGCATTCATCAAGACAGACAGTACAGAGAGCTCTTCATTTCATAATATACCTTCATTTCATAACTGTTAATTTATTTAGTTATTTTATCTTTGATTTTTTCTGCTGTTATACTGACTACGTATGGAATACACGATAGTAGGAGAGAGCGAAGTAATCACGATTAAACACAAGGACAAAAAACAATTAAAACAAGAATAATTTTACCGCCAAAGCAGGTAAAGGGGCCACATTTTCGTGTTACAGCATCATACATGGATACATAGATTTAACCTACATTTTAAAACACTTTAGTGAAAATATATAAATATGAAAATTAAATTGTAAATTACTATTTAAGTAAACTAATGTAAAGAAAGAATTTAAACGAATACACTTGAAGAACTGAAAGGTTAAATGGAGAGTGAAGTTATTCTTTATATATTTGAACAAATAAAACTTCTTTAATTTGTAGCCATTCCCACATAATGTTAAACGAAGTGAGCCTCAATTGCTGAAGCGTTATGTGTAAGCATCTATTTTTTCATATTCAATTGCTAAAGTGTTTCTACGTTATCATCTACCATTGAAGCAAGCGATTAACTACTAGGAAGATACTATTAAGCCAAACAACAATATGTGCTTGACACCAATAAGCGATGGCTAGCAATAGGTCTAATAACTCGTAAGTAGTTAGTTGATATATTACATGCCATATCTTAGACTGAAAGTTCCAACATGGTACTTTCTATCTTATATGGTACCATTTGGACACGTGCTAATAAACCAATTCCCACTATCATTAATTACTCGAAATATTCACTCATGAGACGTTACGAGTTGTTTGATATATTACATGCCATATCATAGCACTGAAAATTCCAATGGTACCATATGGTACCATTAAAACACGTACTACTAAACTATTCCCACTATCATTATTTACGCGTTATATTCATTCATTAGACATCCTTACACGTACACGTGCCACTAGACCAATATCTGCTATCACTAGTTACTCTTACATATTCGTCCATAAAACGTAGTGACGATTTGTTTGATAAATTCCATGCCATATCTGGTTATAGGAAATTTTTAAGGGGTATCATAATGGTACCATGAGAGCACGTACCTATTCCGGCTGTCTCACGTTCGAACTTGTTCGTGCTCTGTCCCATATTAATTGTTTCGTGAAAACAGAGTGTGAAAACTCTAATTCGTTTTCAAGTTATCGTAATAAATAATAAGCTCCCTACGAATAAAAAAATGAGGTGTGGTCACCACAGACTTTCTTATACATAAATGTCCTGGTCCAAATACAGAAAAATTAAACAACCGTCTAAAATGGCCACTTCCGATAGAAATTTTGAAAAAGTTTCTGAATAATAGTTACTTCAAATTAGCTTCTAAACACTTTGGCATAGATTCCAAATTTTCTTATACCATTTTCTTTCGCCTATAACAGCAAATAACTGGATTTTGATAAGAGTAAAACTGGTATACTTTCGGTTGAAATTTTGAAAATTTGTCGTTAACAAAAGTTGTTTAAAATTGTAATTGTAAAACTTTTTAATCCCTTTAAAATTTTCATAACCGCAATGGTTAAAGAGATATTTCAAAATTTATATTTTGGCGCTGGAGTAAACTGATTGAATTGAATTGAATTTAAAAGGGGTGGTTACGAAGAAACCAAGCACCGCGACCTCAGGTCTATTGTACTATCCCCAAAATCTTTATAAATCTCGTCTCACAAGTAGACCAGATGCATCTGCAAATCTTAAGATCTGCCTGGCAGTAACATTTTGAATTTCTGCCGGTTGGAGTATGAAGCTCCCTAAATGTTTAAATCTAAGAAATGATAGATTTAAGCAACTACAGAGAACATGAGTAGAACTCTCCTCTGCTTCATGACACTTCCTGCATGTAGCGTCAGTTTCAACACCTATTAAGGTCATATGTCTATTAAGATGACAATGACCTGTAAGGAGTTCAACGACTTTTTTAATTTCAGTTCTTTTGAGTTTTAACAACTCACCTTTCCTCGAAACAGGATATTTTGGATTGAGTACCTTGGCTTGTCTTTGGCCATACTCTTTAATCCACGAATCAAAATGCCGTCTATCCATACAATTATGGATAGTCAGCTTAATGAGACTTTGGGACAATCCCAAAGACGGTTCAGGACCCACAAATGGAGTCACAGAGCCATCCTTGGCAAGACAATCAGCAATTTCGTTGCCCTCGTAGCCACTGTGAGAAGGAATCCAACACAGTTTTACCTTGTTGTTAATTGCTAGATCACAGAGGGTACGATGGCACTCCCAGACAAGCTTAGATTTGTAGCATACACTGTCAAGTGCATGCAACGCAGCCTGGCTATCAGAACATATTAATATTTTCTTACTTCGAAGCTTCTGAGTATTCAGCTCCATTCCTCAGGCAATAATTGCAAAAATTTCTGCCTGAAAGACTGTAGAGTATTTGCCAAGGGGGAAAGACCGTCGGATTTTCCTCCTCGGGCAACATATACCTGCGCCTATTCCAGACGCCGTTTTAGATCCATCCGTAAACCATGTTTCGTGATCTCTAAATGACAAAAGCGTCTTAGTGTTCCATTCCTCCCTAGTTGGAATGGAGACAACATATTGCTTATCGAAATCATATTTCGGAAGCATTCTATCAACAGTCATATGAAAAACCGGATGTCGTAACACCCCCTTTATTAGTTTATCATATACTGTATTATCTAAACACCTATGCCAGTTGTCAGGGCTGCATATTCGATAAATTGTCATTGCAGCCTCTGCTTCAACCAGCAAGTGAATAGGTTTCAGGTCCAAGAGAAGTTCCAAAGCACTAGTCGGAGTTGTTCTCATTGCACCTGTAATAGTAAGACATGCCATTCTTTGAACTTTAGCTAGTTCTTTCCTGACTGTCTTTAATTGTGTTCTAGGCCACCATGCAACAGAGCCGTAAGTCATCATTGGACATATAACACTAGTATATACCCAATGAATAAGTTTAGGGCTCAGCCCCCATGATTTGCCAACGACTCTTCTACAAGTCCAGAAGATCATTTTAGCACGTAATAAACAATATTCCAGGTGTTTCCTCCATGAAAGCTTGCTATCAAGGAAGACACCGAGATATTTGACCTCAGAAGTATAAGTTAACTTTTTACCAAAGAAATTAATACTTCTAAGATTTAAGTTCTTTTTCCTAGAAAAAGGAACAATAACAGTTTTGTCTGGATTAACAGACAGACCTACCTCTTTACACCATCTCTCTACCTTCTTGAGAATTCCTTCAAGAATGTCCGAGACAGTGTTGAGAAATTTTCCTCTTGTGATGATCACAATGTCATCAGCATATCTAAGGCAGTGTATTCCATCTTTCTCCAGCTCACATAATAGCTCGTCGACGACAAGGCACCACAACAAGGGTGAAAGGACTCCACCCTGTGGGCACCCCATCGCCACCCGAACCATACATGAGTCTCCAAGATGTTCAGCTTCTGCTTTCCTAGTTGTAAGCAGCTCAGTAATCCATGTGATAATAACTTTATCAACTCCCCGTTTCTCAAGAGCCCTGATAATAGTATAGGTAGATACTTTATCAAAGGCTCCTTCGATATCTAAAAAGGCTACTAATGAAGTTTCCTTCATTGTTAGTGTTTTATCAACAAGAAGTACCAACTCGAAAATTGCCGCTTCAGTTGATTTACCTTGCTGATAAGCAAATTGATGTCTTGAGAGGGGTTTCATATCAAAACCTCCTCCCTAAGATATCTGTCCACCAGTTTTTCCATTATTTTAAGAAAAAAGGAAGTGAGGCTAATAGGTCTAAAAGATTTAGCCTCAAAATAAGTCGACTTTCCGGGCTTGGGGATAAAAACAACCTTTGTTTGTCTCCAAGCCTCTGGAATATACCCCTGCACCAAACATACTCTGTAGATTCTACACAGTATGGGTGCCAAGATATCAATCCCTTTCTGCAACAGAATGGGAATCACCTCATCCGTCCCAGGAGATTTGATTGGTTCGAATGAATTAATTGCCCATTTAATTTTATTGTATGTGACAATCTTTTTGGAAACATCCCATTTCCATTTACTCTTGGTTTTAAATCTACCAATAGAAATGAGTGTCTCCGAATTGACGACCTGCACTGAACCAGGGAAGTGTACTCTTAGCATTTCTGCTAATGTTTCTTCACCTGATTCTGTGAATTTGCCATCATTCTTCTTAACAGAAGTTAAGTGATTTACAGTATCCTTAGACAATATTCTCATTACCTTTGCGGTAGTGGATAAGTCACTTAAATTTTCACAAAATTTGTTCCAGGAATCTTTCTTAGCCTTCCTGATTGCCATATGATATCTGGTGAGGGTTTCTTTATACAGAGACCACTCACCAGTTTTCTTGGCCTTGTTGAAGTGCTTTCTGCTACTTCTGCGAAGAAAACTAAGCTCATTATTCCACCAAGAAACCTGTCTTGGTAGGCTAGTTTTCCTCACCTTACAGTTTTGATGGTAAGACTGGATAATAGCACGTTGCAACTGGGCAACAGCTAGTTCCAAGTCAACCATTGAAGACATTTTATTATACATACCTTCCGTTGCGATCCTAAGGTCTTCAAGGTATGAATCCCAGTCAGTGTTTCTGGGATTCCGCCTCCCTTCCGTCCTATTTAAAAGCCTGATGCCTGCAATAGAGAAGCGAATATATCTATGATCAGATAGAGATTCCTCATCCATTACAAGCCAATTGCTGATAAAATCAGTAGTATTGTTAAGACAAAGTGTGAGGTCAATAACCTCCTTTCTATGGCAAGTCACAAAAGTAGGTTCATTACCTTTATTTATGATTTGCAAGTTCTTTTGAAGGATGAATTCCAATAATTCATCTCCCCTTAGATTACAATCACTGCTTCCCCAAACAACGTGATGAGCATTGGCATCACAGCCAATGATAAGCTTGTGGTTGGATTTTAAACATAGTTCAATAGTTTCTTCAACTTTCCTTGATGGAACATTACAGTCATCATAAGGAAAGTATGAAGACATTATGAGAATGTCAGTTTTATTCTCACCAGTCATGGTCAACTTAATTACAGCATTATCGCTGTCAGAATTACTGACCATGAATATGGCATGCAAATCCTTTCTAGCATAGATGCATGCCCTAGGTCTGTTGGAGCTAGTATCAAAAAAGATGTTCCCACATCTTCTTGATAGTCCAACAACCCTTCCATCCCTTATCCAGGGCTCCTGGATTATTGCCAGATCGACATCACCACAGGCCATCTTGTTGTAAAGCAACGCAGAGGCCGTTCGACTGTGATGAAGATTTATTTGAATAATCCTGAGCACAGTCACAGTGTCAGACAGAGGAAAGTTAAGTCCTCATACCTCCGCTGGGACTGGTAAAGGTATCTAAAAGCCTTTCCTCATCAATAGATTCAACCTCAACATCTTCAAGGTTCATTGGAGACGTGGGTTGAAGTGTATTTTCTGAGGCTGTGTCAGCAAAATCAAGTGCACCTAACTCACTTGCAATATCGGATAAGTTATCCCTAGTACCAACAGATATTTTAGAATAAGCTATTGTTGGACTTACCTGTGACTGAGTGGTTGCTTTCTGGTCAGCTTCCTTCTCAGTTCCAGAACCAGGCTTTTTCTTTGGATCGGTCAGGATCTTAAAGATACCTTGATCGATGTCTGTATTGGCAACAAAGTTGGCCTTCTTGATGGCTTCTAAGGAGTTCTCGTAGACCTCGAAGATCCATCTAGTTGAATGTGGTTCAACCAGTCTATTGACGGTCCTCCATTCACTGGTGTTCAATTCGGGGTTGAAACGATTCATCCTCCGAAGTAGAACAGTAGCATCTTTAGTGATGTTGTCCTTTGTCTTAAAGGCAACTTTGACAGGCTTGGGGAGCTCACTCGCCTTAATCACTTTAAGGCAACAGAATTCCTTCCTCAAGACTTTGTCATTATTGTCAAAAGAGCTAGTCAGCCAGGCTGTTGTCTCTTCGTCTTCAAAGACGACCAACAACGCGCCGGCTAACAGACTCTGTTGATTGATTCTTGGTAAGAAGTCACCCTCGGGAATAGCATCTATTCTGTCGAGGATTTCCATTTGAATAAGAGAAACCTCGTCAGCAGATAACTTCTCCGCAGGAAATGACCCTTTAATGATGGCCATTTTAATGCTGCTAACAGCCTGCTTGTAGGATTTTCCTCGATCCTCCTTCAATCTCTTACTAGCTGCAACACTAGCTGGAGAGGGAGTGGAATCCGCAGGTCTATCCCTTTTCTGTCCTGAAGGAACTGAACCAGAGATCTCTTCAGCTGATTGGACACCAGCTTTCAGAGATCCTGGTTTCTTCTTCCTTCGATTACGCCTCTGCGTTCTGGTGAGTGTTGGCGTCTTGGTCCCCGCCGCCCCGGAAGCGGCGGTAGCAATGCCACCTTCCGCCCCCACAACCGCGGGAACCTTGACATCAACTCCTCCTGGGAGATTTGATCGGTTATCACCCGAAGGTAAACCAGATCCTGTTTTTGGTGCTTTCGCAATTTCGGTATCCATACAATACCGGAGAACCGGGGGGAGATATGTTGTCCACGTCAGGCAACCCCCCTCTCCTGACGCAAGGCTAGATACATTGAGGTTTCGCCAGGTTCCTCAATGGGATCGTTCATGACACACATATTTATACACGCAGTGCCACCCAGACCTCAGCACGATGCCTTACACCTTATCTTGCGTGTTCCCTCCTCCTTTCTCAATCGGGCTTGGGACCGACTACGGCGGAGTTGAGTAAACTGATACTTCCGGTTCAACGATTCCACTGGAAAACTAATCAGACCTCCCGAGGAAGATTATAATCTTAAGTTTAAAGTTTGGTCTCGATAGCTTTAGCCGATTAGAGGCTATTGTGGACACACACTTACATTCACACACACACACACACACCCTCACACACCAACACACACAAACTGACAGACACACAGACATTTTCCAAAAATCACTTTTTCAAATATAGGTACCCTAAAACGTGAAAATCAGTGAAAATCTTGATATCGAAATTTTTCGTGATTACAGTACTTCCTTATACTACGTAGGGTAGATGTACCAGTAGTTGACAGTGTACCAGTAATTGACAATTCACGATTTAAAGGTTTTTAGCACATTTTCTATATATAGAAATGTGCTTATGTGATCGGTTTGTCCAGCTGTCCGTCCGTCCGTCTGTAGACAATCCCACAATTCATTGCGTTGCATGTATTGAATTGCATGTATTGCAATCTCACAATTCATTCAATCATGTCTTGAATTGCTGGAAGAAACGAATTATCCTCGCATTTGGTAAAACGCGTGTTGAGAACATGGGTTCGGTTCTGCGCGTGCTCTAAACGTTAATGAGATGGTGTGCGTGCAGGATGCACGTGTTTGACGATTATTAAAAGGGCAGTTCGGTCCCTAAATCAAGAGAATTTTTTTATTCCTAGGGAGCTTAGCATTTATTACGATAATTTGAAAACGAATTAACTTTTTCACAGTCTGTTTTCACCAATCCATTAAAATGGGACAGAGTACGCAGAAGTACGAACGTGAGATAGCAGGAATAAGTACGTGCTCTAATAGCACGTGCTTTAATGGTACCATTATGATACCCTCTTAAACATTTCCTATAACAAGATATGGCATGTAATATATCAAACAAATTGTCACAACATATCATGAACGAATATAAAAGAGTAACTAGTGATAGCAAGTATCGGTCTAATGGCAAGTGTACGTAACAAGGTGCCATGAGTGAATATCACGAGAAAATAATGATAATGGTTATTGGTTTAGTAGCACGTGCCCTAATGGTGCCCTATGAAACCAGATGACTAATGTGTTAACTGTTTTATTCCACCGTCAACTGTTAGAACCCAGATATTTAGTGTCTCTAGTAATTGACAAAACTTTTCAATTATCGACAATTTCTGTGTTAAAAAAACGTAACAAAAATATACTAATGGGTTATAGAATGTAGGGTATTGATAAAGGAAACATGATGGTTTTAAGTGTAACTTTTTAATTTCCAGTAATTGACCTAGCTGTGTCAATTATAAGAACTTGACTGTCAATTTCTAGATCACCCACTTTGACATAATCTTCTAGGCCCTATTCGCCGATTCTTTATGTTGGTCCTGAATCTTGCCACAAAGACGATCAACAGATAGTCCAGGAGAAGTTAACTTCCAAGAAGAAAACCACTACTGGTATGAATGAATGAATTGGATATTTTGCAAGCAGCAGAGCAATCGTCAAAAATCAAATTTTTCTACGAACAATTTGTTGGCCAAGATCTGATGATACTGCACTACTGGAAAACGCCTTCATTGACTATGATCTTTGCATTCTACATGGGAGTGGACTGATTTTATTTATTATTTCAAAGGAAAAAAGGATAAATGATCTCTATGAAAACTTAAGTTTTAAAAAGCACAATTTTAGTTAATGTTAAATACTTTACACATTCTTAAAATGCTTGATTTCATCAGCTACTTTTGAATGTTGTCAATTTTTTATAAAAATATATAATTCTTCAAGAAGAAAACTGCTACTGGTATTTCTGTTTACTATGATAAGAAGTAGAATAGGGTGAATTGGATATTTTGCAAGCAGCAGAGCAATCGTCAAAAATCAACTTTTTCTACGAACAGTTTGTTGGATAATATCTGATGATATTCTACTATTGGAAAAAGCCTTCATTTTCTATGGTCCTTGCACTCTACATGGGAGTGGACTGATTGTATTTATTATTTAAAAGGAAAATAGATAAGTGATGTACAGGGTGTAAATGGACGACGTTTCACAAATTTAAGGATATGTAGAGGATGAAACTCTGAGGAAAAAAGTCTAGTCGCGTTTTTCGTTCTGTGGCTCCGTTAAAAAGTTATAGCGCTTTAAAGTTCGGTTTCGGTAAAGAATAACGGTATCGGTTAATTTTACGTTATATTCATTCATGACACATCATTTCAAGTCGTTTGGTATATTCATGCCATACTTTAGCTTTGAAAATTGCAATGAACCATAATGGGTCCACGAAAAGCAGGTGCGTTTGAACTAATTTCGACTACCAATAATTTTACGTTATATTCATTCATGGCACATCATTCCAAGCGTTTGATGTATTACATGCCATATTTTAGGGTTGAAATTTCCAATGCACCATGATGGGCCCACGAGAAGTAGGTGCCTTTGAACCAATTTCAACTATCATTAATTTTACAATCTGTGAAAATAAAGTTCGTTGAATGACGTCAAATTGCTAACGGTCGTAAGAGTGCAACCAATTACAAATAATATCTAACATCCGTTTAATAGCACGTGAACAAATGGTACCTTCACGACCCCACCTAGCAATTTTCATTGGAGAGATATATTAAGTAATATATCAAACAAATCGTAACGACCAGATAGAAGCAGATATGAATTACTATTTTCGCCAATTGATAAATATGGTTCAGGAAATGATAATATACAGCCTGTGACATTAAAGTTCGGTGAATGACGTCAAATTGCTAACGGTCGTACGAGTGCACCATTGTCGTATCCTGCCCCAGACAGGTCGAGACATGTTTAAACAAATTTGAGAGAATCAGCGCTGCGTGTGTGTTTATTGTGTTTAAACAGGACATTGAAGAGAGAAGGCGTAGTACGCGCGGTCGAAATCCAAAATGGATCAGCGAACGAAAGAGACTCATGAAATGATGACAACAGTTTACAAAGAAAGTGCTATTACTCTGCAGTGTGATTATGAGTGGTTTAAACGGTTCCGAGGAGGCGGAACACCGTAGAAGACGCCCCCCGAAGTGGCCAGACATCCAAAGTAATGTTACGACCCAACTGAAGGCTATCCCTAAAAACGACTACGCCAGGAGTTTCCAGGACTTGTACAGGCGTTCCCAGAAGTGCATTACCATCGACGGGGATTACTTTGAAGGATAGTAACTGCTGTTTCATGTAAGCGAGCAATCCACTCTCAATATGCCATCATTCACTGAACTTTATTGTCACAGGTTGTATGTTATATTCATTCATTGCACATCATTCCAAAGTCTTTTGATATATTACATGCCATATTTTAGCATTGAAAGCTCCAATGAACCATAATGGGCCCATGAAAAGCAGGTACCTTTGAACCAATTTTGACTGTCATTCATTTTACGTGATATTCAAGCATGACACATCATTCCAAGTTTTTTTATATATTACATGCCAAATCTGAGCTTTGAAAGTATCGCCTGAGCCATACTGGTTCCATGAAACCACATACCATTGAACCTATTTCGACTATCGTTAATTTTACGTTTATATTCAATCATGACATGTTATTTCAAGCTGTTTGATATATCTTAGCATTGAAAGTTTCCAATGGACCATAATTGTACCACTTAACCACATACCCTTGAACCAGTTTTGACTGGTATTGACCATCAAGAAAGACGATCACGTGTCTTCACTTAACTCACAAGCCTTTTCTCTGCTTTAGCTATAGAATCTTAAAGGAAGAACAGCATTTGGCAATGCACAGGCTATTTATACATGGAATTGTATAGTGAAACACGTGGTCCCCTATATAATATTTGACCTTTTGAACCGTAAGTCGTTCACCGATTTTTTCCACCAACGAACTCAGTCTTCCGATTTCCCTAAGTTGTCGAATGGCGAAAACGGAAGTCGAAAATTTGGAAGCGTTCGAAAGCTAGAGCACCAACGGACAGACGGACGCACATTGTGAAAACATAAGTACCTATCGGTCCTAACTAGAAAAGTATCAAAATGCAATTTGATTTACGTACTCAATTTTGTTTCACAGTAATGTCTTAAACTATATGAAAGTAAATGAAAGTAAAATTCATTTGATTTAGAGACCGATCTCCCCTTTCAATAACCGTTAATCATGTTTATGGCATCTCAATAACGTTTAGGGCACGCGCAGAGCCGAATCGATGTACCCAGTACGCGTTTTCCCTAATGCAAGGATAATTCGTCCCTTCCAGCACTTCAATACAAGCAGTCTCTCTATTGCAATGCATTGTTGGAAATACGTCTACAGACGGACGGACGGGCGGACAGCTGGACAGACCGATCACATAATCTCTTTTCTAGGAAAATTTGCTAAAAATCAAAACAAGATACCTTAATCACCCCATATTTTTGCATATAAAACTACCTTGCCAAAAATCATGGAACACCATCAATTTAATAAAAATGACTTGGAAAATGCATGCATTATTATTTAGTTGTTCAACCTTTCGCTATTATTACAGAATTTATTCTATTCGCCATACTGTTCACAATTTTTGATAGGTTTCCGCAGGATTTTTTCGTCATTCCAACAAAAGTGCCTTAGACCGTTCAGTCAAAGACTTCGGGCGCTCCGATCTTGGGCGCTATCGACGCTCCAACACATGCCAAAGATCGAGGCTCTGTGCAAGCCAGTCAAATTCTTGCATCCCCGTTTCATCAAACCATCTGTCTACAATCCTTACTTTGTGGTAATGTGCGTTATCGTGTTGAAAGAGAAAACAGCCATTTCCAAAGTGCTGCCAAACAGCAGGGAGTGCGGCGTTGCCCAGGGGTGTCTTGGTAACGCTCCGCGTTCAGATGAGCAGCCACAGAAACGATTGCACGTTCACACCATCACTGACCCTACGCCAAACTTCACTGTGGGGACTGCACAGCTTGCCAGATGACGTTTTCTGGGCATACCCAGATCCTTCCATCCGATTGCCTAGAAAACGGGTGTATCGTGACTCGGTTATTGGTCCCTGTAGTCACTAACTTTAAATTTTGGCGCCATCTATGAAGGAACAGGAAGAGTTTCTCCAGTTATTTGTCGATGAACAAGCCATAGCCTACAACAATGGAAGAATATTGTTGTAAGCTATGGCATATGTAGGCTATCACTTGAACAAGCCTTCTTCCATTGATCATTGTTCGATCTCTTTCAAAATTAATGAATATCGTTCCATTAGCTCGATTTCCACCAACATCGATTTGTTGTCGTACACATCCTGATCGTAGACGTCCGGGTAGTCCAAATATCGGAGAGTTCGTAGTTCGTACGATTTGAAGCGAGCAAAAAAAAAAAAATAAAAAAAAAAAAATGGCGGCTTTGCTGAGCGCAAGTGCGAATTATCTTAACTCGAAGATAAAGTCGCAGATTTCTTCGGGTTAAACTTAAGGATTAACCTCAGGATTGGGTGCTGGTTAATACCATTTCTTGACATTATGGGGAGGCCGTGGCCTGGTGGGCTTTCACTGAACACGCCAGTTCTATGAAAGAATTGGATGTGGAGGTACTTTCATCCAGTCGACTCATCCAGCTGATTAATCCAGCTCCCATCCAGTTGACTCATCCAGCAGTAGAGAGAACTGGCACGGCTAATCACTGGATGGGGGACTATTAGCGACATACGATCTTCACCCCTCCCCCCCGTACTTCGGAGGGTACGTAAAGCCATCAGTCCGAGCTGCTGTGACCATCTTACAGCAGTCGTCATTATCCATCAAGGGACTTAACTCGTTGGCCTTTGGCCATACTGGCCCCGGATGGATGCATTGTATTCTATTAACTAAAACTGAAATCTAACTTAACGCTAACTCTCAGATTAATCCGAGTTGAAGAATACGGCCGTTAAAGAAGCATTATTGTATACTTCAAAACAGAATGTCATCAATAGCTTTTTTTTAGTCTGCTCAAGTTGTTTAGTAGTCCATTTATCCTTCTCTGTCGTTCTAATCCGATTTTTGGCCATCTGAATCAAACAAGGTTTTTCATAGAGTTAGGTTAATACGAGACAATAAAGAAACCGAATGCCATTACCGCAAGAGTAAGCAATATTTGTAAACAGTTACAAACTAATTATCTATGCTATCTTTAAAGTAAATGTGTTGTTAAACCGTACACAAATCATAGAAGTGTTTTTACGGTAAAAAAAAAATTACTTCTTACCCAACGATTAAACTTATAGTAGTGAAAAAAAGTCACTTTCTTAGAAGGAAAGATGTGGAATACAACTTGAGAGCACTACAATCAGACAATGCCCAGTTGGCGACCCCAGCTGTTTCAAGATCTAAAGAATAAACCTCAGGTGTTTATTCTTCAGATCTTGAGGTGCTTTAGATAAGTTACATCACTTTGGCACAGGAGGGCGCAATACGATAGTAGATCTTGACAATAAATTATTATTGTAGTAACATATTAGTCATTCTTGACAAGTAGGTGACACGTCCTAAATAAATATCATGGTAATGGGTGCATTTTAATAGTACATATCACAGGTAGAAAAAAAATATTAGCGCGTTGCAGAAGGAAGTGATTGCATTTGGCCGTGCCAAAGTATACAGGGTATCGGAAGGACTGTACAACGAATTACAAACAGTATTGCTCTGCATAAGGAACGACTACTGTCGGCACGCCACCAGGAGACCGCTGGGTTGCTTAATGTGCTCGTATGGTGTCGCTGTAATTGAAATTCAGTCTTTAGTTATGAAAGGAGGAAAAGCGCTAAAATCAAGTAGCACAAAAATGAATTTTGGCCGTGTTTACAAACAAATGAAAACGTTTGCATGGAGAGGTAGATCTACCTGAGAAATATGAAAAAAAATAAGAGAAGAAAATCGTCCTATTGTTTACATCGATGAAACATGGATCGACTCAAATTTGGCTGTTTGTCCTCCCAACACTGAATAGATTCATCTACAACTGCAGCGACACCATATGAGCACATTAAGCAACTCAGCGGTCTTCTCGTGGCGTGCCGACAGTAGTTGTCGTCATAACGGGTCGGTAAAAGGTGATCACAGACAAGCTAAGCCGACATGTTGCAAACATAAGAACTCGAAATCGCTTTCAGATCGGGCAAAAATTTCTATAATCGGTTTATCAAGTCACATCAACCGATTTCAGGGAGGACGCTTCGAAGTGAAATTCACTCATTGTGCATTTGGAGCAGAGTAGCTCGAAGGACGCTGCACACATAAAAGCGTGGTTACAGTGGACCAAGAGCAAAAAAGAGCGTGGTTAGAGATTATTCGATTTTTATGTGAACGCGTTTCTATGTTGAAAACGGAACATTGCCTTTGGGTTACCTCTTTGATCAACAATCCTTTGTTTCTGTGCAACGTGATAGGCTTTGTTTTTAGCAATTGGGCTGTTATTTTGATTATCAAATTCCTAGAAAATAAATTATAAATGAAAAATAATAGCTTGCAATATATTCTTCCTGGAAAAGTTATTGGAAAATCTTTCCACGGAAAGAAAAAAAAAAGAATTAATTTAACGTAAAAATCAATTTCATATACGAGGATAATTCCTTCGTATAATTCCGTCTTTCAACATTGTTATTGTTTAAAAAATATTAAATTGAGTTTGGCTGACTTTTTATTGTAATAGCATTTAATTTTAATTTCCAGGAAGCGTCTTAAATTAAACAGGAAATTAGCATGTCATTCTTTTAATGAAATTATTATTTTAAATTTCCAAGAGTTTAGTTAGTATAATGTTGCATAAAGCATTTTAATTTGTTTTTAGTTTTGTCAGAAAATTTAATATATTAAACATATAAACAAGGAGACATATGGCACGTATATTACAACCTGAAAAAGATAATTAGACCACCGAGAGAGAAGGCCTCCGCAATGAAACTGAATACATTGTGCATTGTTATTCGTATTTCTACCAATAATAAGCCCTGAATTTACACTATCTATGATGATGTTACAGTTTCATTGCGGAGGCCTTCTCTCTCGGTGCTCACGGATGGAATGAATAGCTGCTAAATATTTTTTAAATAAAAAGTGTCTAACAAGTGCCGGCTTGTTAGCCGAGAGCGCTGAGGCACAGGTCTTATCGCTCTCGCAACCAGCAAGTCGCGGGTTCGAACCCCGCTTGGGGCATGGATGTTTGTGATTGTCCTTTATTATAAAAAGAAAACACCATGTTGGGCTTCGGCCTGTTGGGGACAACCCGCGGGTTGTTTATAATTATAATTATAATATGAATGGTGTACAATGAACAGAAGCATCAATTGTTGAGATAGAAGTTAACAATAAGAGGCTGTGAACAAAGTAAATGAATAAATAGTATTGAGGAAAATTAAATTAATATTATACTCTGTCCAACTCAAAATTAATATTAAGATAAAACTCAACAATCAATACTTTACTGTTCATTGTAAATCATTCATATTATTACATACTGTTATTAATTTTCAAAATATTTAGCAGCTATCTATTCCATCATCTTGACAAAGCCGGAAAAGATGGCGAAACTGGTTGCTGAAATAAATAATCATCAATAATGTATTGCAACGCCTCCATATTTCTTATGTCTAGTAGCAATAGAAAGACTTTCAACTACATAGATAAGTATCAGTTATATACATATTATTAAAAATGCATTATGAAATAGTCTGCAAAAATATGTCATCTCACAATGGAACCATCTGAACCTGTATCTCGCAGTTTCACATCAAATTGAATTGTGTTACATCACATAAGCTACTAATGATGCATGAAAAATAAGAAATCCCCATATTTTAATATAAACCAAATAGGCCAATTTTTTTAATTTGAAAGCATTTTTTAATTGTGTACACGTGTAACCTATTTCAATTTCGTGTGAAACTGAGATACAGGTTCAGATGGGTTCCCTTGTCAGATTAGAATATCAGAAGTTAAGTTTATCGCAGGAAGGGATAGTATGAACACTATTAGATATTTCCATTTTGTCGACGACGTGCAAATAAGGCATTTGAAATCTGGCTTCGTCTATTCTGGCCTAGCCTTTTGGCCATCTCATGGTTGATTCGGTCGGCTTCTTGATTGGCATCTTGGTCTTTTATACCGGGTAACTCTTCAGCCTCGATGTAAGTGTCATCTTCATACATTATACAAATATTATGCAAGATGCATGCAGCCATAATCTGCTGAACAGTTAGGTCTTGACGACTCATTTCCAAATATTTTAGTCGCCTAAATCGACCAACTAAAAGTCCAGATGCCCGCTCGATAATGCTTCTGCATTTGCTCAGCTTGGTATTGTAATATATTTCTATATCACTAAGGTTTCCACAGTCTTTATATGGTGCCATAAGGTTCTTGTTGATGGGATAAGCAGTATCTCCAAGAAGATAGCCCCCGTTGCTGAACCCCTTACTTTCAGCAACTCTTGTGTATATGTCAGAACGACGATACACGGTGGCATCATGCACAGAGCCTGCTTCTCCGGCGAAGTACACTCATTGGAGCACTACAGAAGAATAAAAATATTTTTTGTTAAAATATGAGGCAGGGTCATGTTTAGGGGCTTTAATAGACACGTGTTTCATGAAGTATTCAGTAGTTTGATTTGCCTGTTCTTCGGTTGGCTAAGAGATAATTTTTTCTTTTAAGTTCAGCTGTAACATCGCCTTTACGAAATCTTTTAAGATGCTCCTGGCTGAACTTTTTGTTACATTGAATAAACTGCCGGCCAATCTAAACGAACCCTGATTAGCCAGCATGTACAAGGCGCACAAGATTCGTTTTTCAACTGATAACTGATGCCGTCCAGATTTCGTAAGGTTCATTATGAGTGGGGATATTTTCTCTACCAAAATTTCAAACGTCGTTCTAGTGAGACGAAAATTTTTTCCAGATCTCTGTTACGGTAACGGGGCACCACACGCTCAACGTAGTAGTCACTGACCTTCGCCACTTTGCCACGCTCCAAACGTTGTCCGCTTTCCATTTGTTGCATGACTACACAAGGTGCTACGTTGAAAATCATCTCGTCTTCTTCAGATTTAGAATCTAATGCCGTTAATCGAGCTGTCATTGCACGAGCAGCAGCAGCGATCGCAACGTTATTGGGATTCGCCATTTTGTCTCAACCTCAGCGAGCGAACTCAACCCGTTTTTTAATCGCTTTCTTGTGGAGACTTCAAAATGACGTTTTGCTCGCGCTCCTCCCACAATGCCAGCGCTGGCGCTCAGCGCCTTCCAAGCGTCTCCCGAACGCACCCTAGGAGGTGTTGGTTGTTTATCGTCAAATCTTGACGGGATCCTCTTGTATAATAATAAGTAATTATATGAGGGTATTAAAAAGAAAAATTAAAATCTAGCAGATTTTTTAAAATATCTGCAAAGTGCTACATTCAAGTAAATAAAGAGATATTAAATATTTTTTGAACTTTTCAAAAATTGTTTTATTAATTTAATGACGATCTTAAATAGAAAATGGCCTTAGGAAGATTTTTTTCATGCCATACCTCCGGTATTTTTTTCTCTATTTAATTAAATGACAATGATTTTTCCAATTAATGCTTAGCAATTCAGTAAATAACTAAAGCTCTTGCATAAATATTGCTATTAAAATTTAACAGAAACAATCTTAGTGGTGGAAGGAAAAGCCAAAAAAATTTTTTTTAAACTACTCAGATATTTTTCTTTTCATAAAATTTTATTGAAACAACACAGTTAAATCAAAGAAATATGAATACAGCGACCAAATATCAGAGCTATATTTGGTGCCTTCAGAGTATGATTGGCATATTCATTTATTTGCTGTTAGCTTAAACCAAATTACCTTTTATTAAGAATTTCCCTTCTAATTAAAGTTCTAATTCTTTAATTCATTTATATTGTCAATTATTATGTGGTTACGTTAATATAATGCGCCTAACGACAGAGAAACTGGGCATATCTAATTAAATTTCCTCTTTCATTTGCTCCATATTATTAGAATAAAAATTAAACAATGTTTACCAGTTGAAATTGGATATTTAGTTGGACGCGTCAATTATTAAATTTTGTTGCAATAAAAAATTTAAAAAAATGGCTAGCAATTAAAACTGATAATTTAATTGAATATGCCCAATTTTTATTTCATTGAACAGAGTATAATTCTGACGAAGTCATGTTATAAGATATTTTTAAGTAGATGAAATGCGAGCTGATGCAGGTCGAAAGTCGTTGCGATCCAGTGAAAAATGTTTATGGGATAAATGGGTTAATTGGAGTAATTAATGGGTGCACTGGAGAAGATAAATGGCTTAAGACTGAGTGGATTCATCATCCTTGAATGAGGAAAAGGTTAATTGACGATAATGAATTAATTTCGAATGTAGCCTCAGCGTTGGTGGTCCTTGCTTCGCAATCAAGTGCGAATACGCACCGTCAGATTTAGAATTTCGGAGACAGAGAGTTATTATGTTTCTGAAGTAGTCGTTTTAATTTTCCCTAATGATTTCAGTGAAATTAAATCTCTCTGGACTAATTGACCATCTATGAAAAAGACCATCAGTTTGTTAATAAAGTTATCGGTGCAAAGTCTTAACGACATTATGGAAATGAAGAAGGCAATATTATACACTTAAAGTTATCACTGATTAAAGATTAGTCTCTACTGCAGTCTCTTTAAAAATGTTTCAACTAATTTCTCTATAATAAAAAACATTATAATATTATATCATCATCGTTACATCTCGTGCTTCTCTGTATCACGGGGGATCTGTGGTGGAACCTTTTGCATTACCTAAACGTTCTTTAATCCTAGTTTCTTGAATTTAGGTTTATGTAGCTGGATATATACTATATGCTTCTGAAATAGAAGTTTATTATTCCTTTGGAAGAGTGTAATTGAATATTTACAGTCCTGGACAAAATTATGTTCAGCCACAATGTTAAATACTACCCTGTGATTCAGAAACACCCTGTAATACAATTAGTAATCCGTCAGATGTTGTCAAAAAAGATACGGAATGGTTGGTTTTTGGAATAGTTCCATAAAAAAGGTGGACGAATTTATAAGGCCATTACAACAAAACAACAAATTATGCTGACAAGAAGACTCCAAGTACTCGGACTCACTGATTTTGATAAAAAAAAAAAATTCTATGTATAGATCTCGTCAAATGAAACACCCATGCAAAGCCATTCGACGCACTTCTCAAAATTTTCAGAGAAAAATATTCATAAAATTTGTTATAATGGCCTATACTTTATAAATGCCCGAATTGTAGCATAGATTTTTATCTCTTTCAGGTGGTCTACCGGTAAAACGCTAAATTTCTATCCTGCACGTACGGGTTCGAATCTGGTCTTCGATAATTTATTTTGTTTTCCTCGTAAATTTTTTAACATGTATGGGAATGTGTAGATCATTTACTAAATATATTTCCGATTTTCCAATTTGCTACTAAGATTTACAATTTTTATAAAATGGACTAGCAGACCCGGCAATGCTTCGCTATTGTTATGTATGAGCGTCTTCTAAAAATCAACTGAAGAAGCGCCATCTTTTGGCTCTTTTAAGGTGAGCATACTTCAAGACTTTAAATTAAGATATTTTTTTTCGTAAGCCTATATGTTGCCGCAAGCTAACCTCAACTTGCCTGTGAAAACCCCAAGAAAATTCGTCAAGTAGTTTTAGATTTTAGCGTGTTCAAACAGACAGACAAAGTTTTTAAAAATGTTCTTATTGTATTCTGTTTCACTCCTTTATAATCACCGGCCCTTTAGCTGAGTGAATTTGACGCAGGGCCGGAGATGAAAGGTAAAGAATAATGTTCACTTTTTATGTATATTCACATTCAGAAATTGCAAAATTTCATCAACAAAGAGTCCGAGCAACGCCGAGTATATCAGCTAGTTCATAATAAATCGAAAAATAGTCATGGATACTTTAAATAAATTTTAAATCAAATAACAAAATCGATATTTTATGACCAATGTACAAACTAACCTTTCAACATGCTAGTTTGTATGTTAATTTATGAAAACCAAAAAAATAATCCGGAAAAAATCTGGAAAACATAAAATACCGGAAAATTGGATCAAGACAGTTAAGAAATGAACCAAACAGACATTTGATTTTGTCAATTGCCATCACCGTACCAAATATCATTATTCTAGACCTATTTTTACTCGCGAAATACTGCATTGGAGTTAGACGGCAAAAATATAAAACTGGGGGCCAATCTTTGGACTCTCCTGGCGCCCCTCACAAAGCGGAAATATCCCCGAGAACCTTCCCTCCGAATTTCGTTGCTTTATCTTTATTCCCCGCGAAATTGCATCAAAAAATCAGAAAATTTTGTGAAACACCCCCGAAAAATCGATTTTTATCAGTTTTCGCACCCTTAAAATTCGAATATCGAAAATCGGGGAAACTAATTTTTTTGGAACGGTAGTTAGAAAGCTTCCTGCAAAATTTCGAAGATCTGCGTTTATTGGGGGCGGAGTCAAGCGACCGAACGTGCAATTCCTTTCTGCTCCCCTGGGTGGGCAGGGGGTCCGAATTTCGAGAAACCCGGCCTTAGCACGCCTCTATGCTATCCGTCCTATTACCTCACTGAGTTTCGAGTTGGTGGCTTTAGTAGATTTGTTGTGCGTTGATGAGTCAGTTAACCAGCTTCTTTATCTCGTATATACTAAAACTCTTGCGAGTATTTATTTATTTATCCTTAATTCTATCTCCTCCTAGACGGTTTGAGCTAGCGACTTGAAATTTTCAGGGCAGGCTTATCAATAAAGGACCTGCTCTATCGCCAAAAATCAGCCCCCTACG
>JAHWFO010066729.1:0-10313 GCA_023313115.1 Rhysida immarginata | reverse complement strand
AACGGTCTTGACTTAATGCCATTTATCCGGACACACATCTCAGAGCTGAGAATGTGTGTCATTTGACAATCAAACAAAAAAAAAAAAATTGTTTATAGGCCGCAATTCACATTAGGCTGCAAAAAAATCTTAGCCCAAAAAAGATCGAAGTACTTCATTTTAGCGTCCCATTAAATTTTTAATAGTAATTTAGTTATTAATTTTATTATTTGTCTGGCCATCTTCATTACTTATATACACTGCTCAAAACATTTAAAGGAACACTTCTATTAAGCAGCGTGCAGAAGCAACTACGAATAATATGGACAAAATCGCTGTACGTGATCATTAAAAGACTGTTTATTTAACAATAGAATGCATTATTGAAACAACTGGTGAAGAAACAAAGAAAAAACAGGAAACTGCAGGACCCCTGCCTAAAACAAAGTGAAATGTCCTTTGGACGTTGTGAGGAGAATGCCCTGTTTCTTCCAGGGATCAGTTTTTGCACCACTCAGTAATGTGTATGCCTACCATGGGCTGCAGTAACCTCCATGCACCTTCGAGGCATGCTCCGTATCAGTCGACGGATGTGATCTTGGGGAAGCCGGTCCCATTCCTCAGTAAGTACAAGCATGAGCTGTTGCAGTGTTTCTGGAGCCCTGAAGGGCGGTGTCGAATTCGCCTGTCAAGCATGTCCCAAAGATGTTCAAGGGGATTTAGGTATGGACTCATTGCAGGCCACCTCATGGTACGAGAAGAAAATACGAAATATTAATAATAAAGTTTAAAAATTAAATTATGAAAGCATACACATCTGATTTAAATTTTAAATTACCGTATATTTGAATATACTAAATTTGTATTTAATGTTCTATACCGATATAATTATTCGCTGGATAATTATTATCAATGACTTGCTGATTTATGTTTTTAAAAGTAAAACATTTCAGGGTTTTTTCCATTTATAGAAAAGGTCAACATTTCCATAGATGATAAAATTAGAACGTGTTACTATAAGGGGTTCTATTTTTAACAGGCCGCGTGGATATATTCAATATTTACCTTTAAATACATTTTATATATACAGTATATGAAATTCACTTACCCTTGATGTTTTGAACGGTAAATGTTTTCCAAAATCTCTCGGAATTAAGCGCAACCATTTCTTCTTTGATGCTTCATCTTTGGGAAATGAAAACACCTGCACTTTTGGTTCATTATCATAATTGCCGTTGCAATTTGTCACACAAGATCTGTATGGCATCTTTATTCAGTGCAAAAATTGTACAAATAATGTAAAAAAAAAAAAAATTCACATTATAATTATAGCCTTGATCTCAAGAAAATCGTAGCGATAAGCTTCCTCGTGTTCGTAGCAAGCCTGGTTCACGCTGGAATCACGGACTATCAGAAGTTACGTTGCACGCGTCATCAGAAACAACGCTGCGGCCTGGAGTTTAGAGGGTGTTGGTACTGGCCAGTCCCCTGGTATCGTGTCCACAGTCGGAAAATGATGGAAGTGGACACATTGAGGGCATTTGCCACAGTCCGAAATGATTAACCCGTTTGGAGCAATGTTACGGCTCTCGCAGCTTCTACTGCTTCAAGATGCCTTCGTGGCATGTCAGAGCACTAACAACAACGTTCCAGGAATGCCTGCACCTTCTAATGTTCGACCGTTATCTCCAAGCAAGGAGTTTACTGGCATTTAACCACTTTGTTTTCCGGGGGGTTATATTGCTATGCAAATTTCTCAGAACATCTGGCAGCAAAATGTGTTGGCTTCAACCACTTCCTATGAGGGAGATAGTAGGTTTCATGTTGCAGAAGATGAAATTGCTAAAAAGTATTATTTACGCCATCTGTAGGGGATTCTACAAGTCTTCCTTTAATTGTTTTGAGCAGTGTATATTTAATGAAGATTTTACAAATTTAGAAATGAAATGTATAAATCATTATATAATCTCATTTTCATGAACGAGTGTAACTCCTTATTTCTTCGACAGCAGCCATGATTCTATCAATGCACTGCTGACCAATAGCGATAGATCCATTCTGTGACATCACAACAATTTGAAGTCTTGGAGGAGTAAAGTGGGTGAGCTTCATGTGGGAATCGCCGGCAATAGCTATTAACATGTGAATTTAATAATAATTTATGAATGAAAATATATATGGCTGGTTAATTATTGTTCTGAATGGTAAGAATATTAATTTCATTGTTAGAAAACGATTGAACAAAGACTAGTTAATATAAAGCCAAGAACTCAAATCCACCATGTTTTTATCAGCAGGAAGGGGGGGGGGTCAGCTAATTTTTGCTGATTAAAAAAAATAATCCATCTGCGTTAAAATGTGTCAGAATTTTCCTAAAAAAAAAAAAGATACGTTAGCAAAAATGAAAGAAACTAGTATAAGGATATATTTGCTATCGACCAAAGATCATTATGCTTACAACGTTAATAACAGTACTTCTCATCTACAGCTGGGAATGGGGAGTATTAATAGAAAAAAAAATAATAATTCGATGGTATTTTACTATATAATTTTTGAAAATAAGTATAGTAAAGAGTCGAATTTCTTTTTTCTATTAATAAAGATCTCCCCCCTCCCCAAATTATTACACTTACTGCTCCCGATTTCAACAGTTGCTGTAGTGATATTAATGTTGTTCGCCTAATAATTTTTGGTCGATACATCCATATACCTATTTTCTTCTATATTTGTTTCCTATCTTTTTAAAAGAAAATTCTGTTGCATTTATACTTTTTGAAAGAGTAGATCACAAATGGATGTTTTTATCGGCAAAAATTCTACGATAAAAACAAAGTGGATTTGAGTTCACAGCTTTAAGTTAACCCATCTGTGTTCAATTGTTTTCTAACAGTGAAAGTACACTGCTTTGCAATGAAATTGCCCCACCCACAAGGAGTTATCCAAATGAGCCAAAAGTAGGTATACAGCAAGAGATACATCTGTACACATCTTTATTATGTTATGGAGCGAAGACGTGCATTCGTTTGTACAGGGTGTCCCAACGAAAAGCGGCATCAGTAGATTGTGGCACCACCTCTAGCGTCGATGCATTGTTCCAGCCGCAGGTGTAGGTGATCATACAGGTGGCAAATGTCATCTTGGGGTACGTCTACCCAGTCCTGGTGAACCTGCTGTGTCAATTCATGGAGATTGCGGGGTGATCGTAAACAACGTCTCATCATGTCCCACACGAGCTCAATTGGTGATAGGTCTGGGGACCTCGTGGGCCATGGCAGGCAGTTGACATCATGCAGACATGCCATGCTCATGTTTGCCGTGTGCTGTCTGGCTTTATCCTGCTGAAAGACTGCACCAGATATGGTGTGCAGAAAGGGCAGTAATACGGGCTGCAGAATCTCCATGACGTACCGTGCTGCTGTCAGGGTGCCTTGGATGGTGACTAAAGGCGTTCAGGTATCGTGGCCCATGGAGCCCCAGACCATGATCCCGGGTGTTGGTCCACGATGGCGATACCGGATGCATTGTTCATTGGCACGTTCTAATGGTCTGTGCCACACCAGTCCACATCTGTCGTCGGTGTTCAAACAAAAGCGGGATTCGTCGCAAGACCACCAGGCGTCATTCCATTCGCCAGCCCACTCGTTCACGACACCATTGCAGTCGTATTGCGCGGTGCTCAGGTGTCAAAGGAATACACAACAATGGATGCCTGGCAGACATTGTCACGACGTGTAACCGGCGTGCTATTGGCACTATTGACACTGGAGCAGTACCGGGAATAGTGATGTTGTCGTGAAGCTGCCGCAGAGTGATGGTTCTGTCTGCTAGCGCTGTTCGCAGTATCTGCCTATCGGTACGAGCTAACGTGCTTCTCCGGGCCCCAGAGCCTGGTCTTCGGGCATGCGTGCCTTCCTCTCGCCATTGCCTCCAACATCAGCCTACCGTCCGTGCGTCCTGCGACACATGGACAGCAATCTGTCTGGTTGACCATCCAGCCTCGGAGAGGCCAATAATCCGTCCTAGTTCAAAATCCGTTAATTGCGTGAACAGCTGTCGTTGTCGCGGCATTGAGACTGTTGTGCGGATTACAGTACTGTACAACGTCTCGCACAGGTGTCAACTGATGAGACTATACAGGCACCCAGACACCCTGTATCAACCCAAATGGTCATGTCCCGTGAGCATGCATCTAATCATTTACATCATTTACTAGTAGGAGGTAGACGACCCCCCCCCCCCCCCCACTAAATATGGATAAGGTCAAATAACTCCTTGTTGGTGGGGCAATTTCATTGCAAAGAAGTGCAATATCTAACCCTTTAGAGCAATAATTAACGAGCCACATACCGGGTGATCCAAAAGTGTATTACATTTTTTTACATTGTTAACAACATTTTCAGTGTTTGCGCGTGCCTCATGATTCTTATGAAAGCATTGAATTGCTGGAAAGAAAACACTGAAAATGTCGTTAACAATGTAAAAAAAAAATGTAACACACTTTTGGATCACCTGGTATATTTTCATTCATAAATTATTATGAAATTCACATGTTAAAAGCTATTGTTGGCGATTTCCAGATGAAGCTCATCCACTCTACTCCTCCAAGACTCCAAACTGTTGTTGTTGTTGTGTTGTCACAGAATGCTCGTTATTGGTCAGCTGTGCATTGTTAGAACCATGGCTGCCATCAAAGAATAAAGAGTTGCGCTCATTTATTAAAATGAGATTACTAAAATTATTTACACATAACATTAATAAATTTATAAGTTTCATTAAATACCAGCATATAAAAATAATGAAGATAGTTATGCTGTGGAACACTAAAACGAAATACCCTAAAACCTTGAATAGAGGCCCGGGCATCTACTTGTCACATTGGTCCTGGGGGCCCCCCCCTCGGAATTAACCGAGACCCGGCGTTAAAGTCTATTCCCAAGAAAGGGGAGCAAAAAATGCTGGAATTTATACGACTAACCCCGAAAACAATTAGACCCGGCGTTTATTTGAGACCCAGCGTTTAATCTATTTTTCAAACACCACCCGGCGTTTAATCTATTTCTAAAACACCAACCGGCCTTTAATCGAGACCTGCATTTATTTGAATACCCGCCCTTTATTCAAGGTTTTACGGTAGTTCGATCTTTTGTTATAATTACAATTGTCGATAATGATCCGTCATTTCAAAAAAAACATTGACCGCACTCACATTTGACTGCACTCCTAATTTTTTTTTTGGTTTAGAGCCGCGCCCAAAAAAAAAATGGTATTGGGGTGTAGGTGATAATATGAACATAATGTAGAAATATTCTAAACAAAATTTTATTTATTTGATATTGAGAACGTATTATCTACTTAAAATATTTACCAGTTTAATAAATTATTTTTTTTTAAATATCTATAAGCTTATTAAAACATTTAATATTTTAGAAGCTTTTAGAAATCTAATAATTAAAAGAGATTAGAAAATTTCCTTACAGTGTTAATGACTTCAACAACTTATTTTCAAGATTTTCTTGTAACAATAAGCTATTATTCAGAGCAGTTGTCTGAAGCTTAATGGTGTGCTTGAGGAGATGATTTTCAAGGTTGCAATGAAGTAATGAAGAAGCAGTCATAAAACTCTGTAACTTTAATGTTGGATTTTTTTCTTCACAAATCTGCAGAAGAGAAATTCTTGCTTCCTCCTTAAACTCCAATTTATTCTGTTGATTATCTGAAAATGATATAGAGTATCCAAAATCAGTTGCAATAGTTATTTTTGCTTAAATCTAATGCATACATATAAGTACGAATTAAATTATTTCCGTGGGGAATTCGTTAAAGACAATGTCAAATGATTACCCTGTGGCATGTCAGTTAAGTATTTGATTTCCTGGTGTTGGAATGTAGACAGAGGCACTAGATTCAACAGTGCAGCACATGTCTACCGCTGATTCAATGACCTACCGTTACACTCCACTTCATTAAAAACTAACTGTCATAAAAAAAAAACTTATCCTATCTTGCCTGATTCCAATGGAATGAAATCTGGCCTATTAATGAATTCAAACTTTAGTTTAGTACATCTCCATTGTTAGGTTCAACAATGAATTTGAACACAAACTTTTGAAAGTGATATTGGAAACTTCATAAAAATATTTCCACACCTTGGTCAGAGTTGCTGGCATGCAGGTTAATTAATGACTTTTGGAAGTTTTCATCCATCAGATGATGCCAGTAGCTTGGTCAATCAGCGTTCGTGAAAGAAAAAAGAAATAATCAGAAATGAACTAGATAGCAGGAGGAGTATCAAAGTTAGCTGGAATCCTCCCACAGTGCTCTTCACATCTCAGTAAGCTGTATAAATAATGGAAATTTTGGCTGAGAAGCTATTCTGACATCTGCAGTTCCATATTGATAGATGATGACGATTGCTGCCTTGCTGATTGCCTCGATGTTATCATGCTAATTTGATGAATGAGAATATCACCAGTTTTAAGTGACTAATGCTAAGACTTCTTGATTTGAGCTTAGTTCGTGAGAAACAGAATTATTTACAATGACTTTGAAAATATTTATATAGGAACTATGTTAACTTATAAACAAGTGATAAAGAGACTTTGCAATTTTCTACCTTTTGGAAATCAAGAGACATAGTTTGAGAATCAACTTTTCATCTATATAACATAGTTCCCATATTAATGAATGGAAACGTCTTTACCAACTTAAATTTTACTTGGGAATTTTCTGTTTCTTATGAATTTTAATGTACCCTTTTATTTATTTTAATAAAATTTATCTTTTGTTTCACTTATGTGTCTATTGCTTACTCCCACTATTTACCTATTACATCACAACCCATATCACTCCAGGATCTGATAGTCAGTTAACATGTGAACTACAGAACGTAATGCCAGATATACTATAGCTAAAATTTTATAAACAATATACCGTAATTTACGGTAATAACACCGCACCGATAAAAACGTATCATTTTAGAAAAAAAAACGGTAGTTACGCCGCAACAGTAGTTAAGCCACAACCCCCCTCCCCCTTTATGATTGACAAGTAAAACAAATTGGCTTAATTTAAGAGAAACCTTCAAAATCAGAATGAAAATGCAAAAGTCAAACATTCTTCTTCATTTTCTTTATTTTCATCATTATCGTCAGCAATAGTTTTGTATGGTTAACAAGCAGCTCTGTGATGTACAATCATGACAACAACAATTTCAGAAAACTGATACTGCTTCGATGTGATGCAGTTGCATTCCGTCCTGATGAAAATCAAACGAAATTAGCGCATAATATACATTACAGTACCTTAATTTTCCTGTATATACAATGTACAGTTCATTATTTACTACATTTATTCACTTTTCATTTGAACTTCCCATCGCCACTTTATCACATCAAAACAAAGTTGCCCTTTATGGATTGAGAAGTTACATTCGTATTTTTTTTTTGGCACTGGAAATTCAAAGGAAAAGTCGTATAATGACCTTCAAATGAAATTAGCATATAATATACGTCACAGAACTTTAATTACCCTGTATTTACAATGTATAGTTCATTATACAGGGTGGTCATAAATTATTAAGCACATTTTGACAGTGAATATTTTATTAACCAAGAAATGTACACACTTCTTGTGAACATCATTGAAAAGTACAACTCAAACAGTTTTTTTCCGTAATATTCCGAAGTTACAGCACTTCCACGTGTGCTCCTGCAGTGACTCGCAGAATATCCATTCGATATTCGATTTCACGCCATGTATTCCGCAGCATTTCAGGTGTCACTGTTGCAATGACGGCCACAATCCTTTCCTTCAATTCATCAAGATCACGCACTTTGCTGGAGTACACACACGGTCCTTTACATATCCCCACAAGAAAAAATCGAGTGGTGTGATGTCAGGAGATCGCGGAGGCCATGAAATCGGCCCCCCCGCGGCCAATCCAACGACCAGGAAATTGTTCATCCAGGTATCGCCGCACAATCGTTCCCCTGTATGGCGGTGCACCATCCTGTTGAAAAATAACATCTGGTTGTCGTTGTTCAAGCTGCGGTATAGCATAACATTGCAGCATGTCAAGGTACGTGATGCTATTCACCGACTGCTCTGTGAAGAAGAATGGTCCAATCACTTCATTGACAGTCAACGCGCACCACACATTGACCTTTGGACTGTCTCTAACATGTTCACGGACTTCATGAGGGTTCTCTGATCCCCAAATGCGACAGTTGTGTCTGTTCACACGCCCGGAAACATGAAATGTTGACTCATCTGAGAAAGCCACTTTATCCAAGAACGTGTTGTCCACATCAATTTTGTGCAGAATGAGCTCTGCGAATGCAAACCGTTGCGGTTTATCGTCGGGCTTTAGTTCATGAACAATCTGAACTTTGTAGGCATACAATTTCAAACGCTTATGCATCACTTTCATCACCGTAGATCGTGGGACTCGCAATTCCAAGCTGGCGCGCCGAGTTGACTTCGTAGGGCTCTGTTGGAACGCATCTCGCACCTTCTCAATGACTTCCTCACTGACGGTAGGCCTACCAGCATCTTTCTTGTGGGCTACGCTTCCAGTGTCCTTAAACTGCTGATACCACCGCTTTATGGAATCCTTTCCAGGAGCAGGTTGTCCATATTCCAAGCGGAATTGCCGTTGAACTGCTATCACGGATTTCTGCTCATGAAACCAAAGAACGCACATTGCTTTCTGCTGCACGGTCGCCATTTTCGCGATTTGTGTTCCTACGCCAAACAGTGCTGCCGCCTGGTGGTGATAGTGACACCTGACAAACTGTTTGAGTTGTACTTTTCAATGATGTTCACAAGAAGTGTGTACATTTCTTGGTTAATAAAATATTCACTGTCAAAATGCGCTCAATAATTTATGACCACCCGGTATATTACAATATTTCATTTTTCATCTGCATTTCTCGCCGCCAATAAAATACGAATGTAAGTTTTCAAATATGAAGGCCAACAACATGTTTGATGTGGTAAAGTGGCATTCTGTTCATATTGAGTTACATTCGTATTTTTTTTGGCGACGGAAAATTCAAATAAAAAGTCGTATTATGAACTTCAAACGAAATTAGCGTATAATATACATGACAGAACTTTAATTACCGTGTAGTTCATAAATGTAAAATCTCCGACAGCAATGCCACGACGGCCGATATGCTCCCCCACCACCACACACGCAATCGGTAATCTAAAAACAGTTTTTTTATATGGCATATATGCTTCAATAAAAGTAATACGTATTTCAGTGGGGAAAAAATTTTAATTTCGTACATATAATATGTTTTTGCATACATTTCCTCCAGCGTCGAATACATTTTTCGTCGAGTCTTAACTTCCTCGCTGCTGCACGATTGCTCTTAAGCCTTTTCAATCTTGGCTGTTAGTTTAAAAGCTGCTGTATAGCTTGCACGTCGCTTTGGCGAATTTGAAACATACTCTGCTCATGGTGAAGATAAACTCCACCGTGCTCTTGCTTATAATAATAATAATAATCATAATAAAATACTGGTGTTTCTAACACCTCTCAAGTGCTCTCATGACCGTTTAGCCCCGCGTGCGCGCTCATGAAACCTTTTGATAGTCAGCCCCGAGCATCGAGATAAAAAGTCCGATCAGTAAATAAGAGCAAGAGCGTACCTTCATCTGTTCTTGATAAGAGTTAACTGCCACAGAAACTCGTTATGCTTTCAAACTTTGTTTTACGCGTAATTATTTATTTTTCTATATTATAATCTGGTGGGGATTTATTAGATTTCAATGCATTTATTCTTTTATGAAAAAAAATATGAGCGTTAAAAACGCAAAAATCTACGAGAAACCTAACGAAACTTTAAAGAAAATTCGAAACCTAAGAGAAAAAAACTTTAAAAAATAAAAAATGTAAAACAATCTTCGCTTTTATCTTCAGCTCCTTTGCCCCTACCGTGTATCCAGCTATAAGAAATTTTAATTAAAAAACACAAAAGAAATACGCTAACAGGCAACTTGTTCTCCTTCTTAAAGACCAATTTCATTTCCCGTTTTCACTATATCCGTGTGTGCGCGCGCCAATCATAAGCTGGCTGCGGGAGTTGGCCATTGTGTAGTGGGAGCGTAGCGAGTGCGCGTCGCCGTCACCTAAAAGTGAAGATTTATCCTAAAAAAAAAAAACGTGTATCCTGACGTGTTTTGTGCCTTCAGATTCATTACAAAACTATAAATGCATTCGGAACATACTTCGAGGTGGGATCGGAATGAAAAGTGAAATATGAAAAGAATGCCACTTTACAACATATTTGTTGGCCTTCATATTTGAAAACTTACATTCGTATTTT
>JAHWFO010066728.1:0-10472 GCA_023313115.1 Rhysida immarginata | reverse complement strand
TGCTCGGACTCTTTGTTGATGAAATTTTGCAATTTCTGAATGTGAATCTACAAAAAAAGTGAACATTATTCTTCACCTTTCATCTCCGGCCCTGCGTCAAATTTACTCAGCTAAAGGGCCGGTGATTATAGAGAAGTGAAACATAATACAATAATAACATTTTTAAGAGCCAAAAGATTGATTTTTAGAAGACGCTCATACATAACAATAGCGAAGCATTGCCGGGTCTGCTAGTCTATATCTATAAAATCCAAATACCACTCACTCACTCACTCACTCACTCATTCACTCATTCATCACGAAATCTCCAGAACTATGAAGCCTTCAAACTTGAAATTTGACAAGTATGTTTCTCTTGGCTTCTAGGTGCTCGCTAAGAAAGGATTTTATTTATTCTTTCTTCCTTTCCATTGTAGATGTTTTTTAAAACTCAATTTACCTGGAGCTCAATGGGATTTTTGCATTCCTTAAAAAATTGTGACGTTTGCTTAGAAATTGTGACGTCGTTGTTTGCTTTTGCGCTTATTCCGCAACAGTAAGGCGTGGTTTTCACATCCCGGAATCACGCCAGAACGGAACCCTAACGGAAAATTTTTATAATGTAACTTCCTTTCCATTTCGTTTTTGATCACCAAAATGTCGATGGAAAGTTTGTCTCTGGTGTTGAAGAAAAATTTCCATTCCGTTTCGCCACAGAAGGCACCATCGCCATGACGTCATCGCGTCGACTTCGCTGCTGTCGGTCTGGCGCTTCGCCCCCATTATTGTGTCTATCGAATCGAGTCTGCATTCTCTCCATCTCCCTTGGCGAACTTCGAAAATTATGACAAAAAATAAAAAGAATATTGAAAAGAAGCTGCTCTGCATTCACCTGGATGAGTTTTGAGAGGAAAAAAACTTCATAAATACCAAAAATTTAATATCAAGTTAGAGCTTATTGTTGTAGCACAGCGGTTTGTTGCTGGCGTCTTATTTTGCAGGTACGGGTTCGAATCCCGCCCTCGGAAATGTTTTTTTTTTTCCTCCTAAATTCATCTTAATATGTACGGAAGTTCAGTAATCCATTTTGTAATCATAATCTCAATTTTCCAATTTGCTACTATTATCTATATATATAAAATCCAAACTTTTGCGATTATTCCGTAAAACAGCATCACCAGGAATATAATGGATTGCGTGAGACAGCAATCAACAGGAATTAATATTATATTTCGCGCAGGAATATAATGTATCTTATTTTCTAATAGGGCTTTTCGTGGCGACCAATCTCCGGATGATGGTCGGGGGGGGGGGTTAATTACAGTATTTTGGTTATAAAGGCGTGTAATGAATAACGTAAAATCTGCAATTGCGATCTCGATACTTTGTCTCGATTATCTGATCTTCGTAAGTCAGGTGGAGAAGGGGGGAGGTTGAAGTAAAAATAATTTATAATGATTGACGTTTTCATAAGTAGCCATATAATCCATAAATTAAAAAAAAATTGGCCATGTGGTTGGTCTTTTTTTTCTTTTTTTCTTTTTGACTCGCATGATTTGTTTGTTTAGGTTATAAACTGTACATACCCAAAGGGCTCCTAACAGATGGGCGCACGTCTTCGAGGCGCCGGAATCAAAGTCCACATGTTAGGTCGGTTTGATCCGGTTGACCAAGTATTGAAGCATCTTGGAGGACCCGCGTGACGTCACATGGATCGTGATTGGTCGGATTTTGGCCACGTGGTTGTTGGTCATAAAATATCGATTTTGTTATTTGATTTAAAATTTTTTTAAAGTATCCATGACTATTTTTCGATTTATTATGAAGTAGCTGATATACTCGGCGTTGCTCGGACTCTTTGTTGATGAAATTTTGCAATTTCTGAATGTGAATATACAAAAAAAGTGAACATTATTCTTCACCTTTCATCTCCGGCCCTGCGTCAAATTTACTCAGCTAAAGGGCCGGTGATTATAGAGAAGTGAAACAAAATACAATAATAACATTTTTAAGAGCCAAAATATTGATTTTTAGAAGACGCTCATACAAAACAATAGCGAAGCATTGCCGGGTCTGCTAGTAATCTATAATAATAAGGATTGAAATGCATTGCTCATTAAAAAAGCATTGTGAAAATTCAGAACATAAATTAATCTTCATAAAATGTAGACCTGCTTTATTCATATTCATTGATATTATTTTATAACACAAGATCCTGAGGCTGTGGCTTTTCATCCGAGCGATTACATTTTCCCTGTGACATTTTATCCGACATCCGAGTAACCTAATGGTTTAATCGGGAGAGAGTTCATAACAAGTGTAAAAATTTACAATTTAAATAGATCCTCTGCAAGAAAGCATCAGTAAAAACATAAAAGATATGTAAAATTTTCTTTCTTAGCAATAGCATACTTAGTTTACGTTAATCCGAGGATTTTCATAAATTTTGTAAATTTTATTTTTCTATTATTATATTCTATTAAAAATAGTTATTTTTTAAGCAATAATATTATATACCATAAATAATAAGAAACGAAATATGTTTTTGATTGTTTTTTAATCACTTGTTTCAGAAACTAATCAAATTTAGCAAGTAGAAATATTGTGATAGGAAACATATACAAAACTCTACTGTAGAGTTATTTCGTACAAATTTTTAATTTCTTTTGTAAATAAAAGTTGTATTCATTCAACATGCATTTTTTATTCCTTCTTTATATCATACATTTATTTTTATTTCCTTGCCATTAACGATTTCAAAAAAATAATAATGCAATTACAAAAATAATAGTAATAAAATAAATAAATGAAAAAAAAATATATTAAAGACAAAAGGGATGAATATATTTACGATGAGCGTTAAATTACATAAAAAAACGAGTGCTTTTCGAGAAATTTAATAAGCAGCCTATAGTAAATGAGCCTACGAATAGGCCAAAAATGGCGGCTGACCGTCAGTTGTCCATAGAGCTTTAATGTCTGTAGCCTGACAACGCCATCTGTCGCTCAAAAACCGAACAATTCTAGTATTAATTTCTTTTCCTGGAAAAAAAAATCCGACTTCATTTCTATCGTTTCTGTGCAACCAGAAACTTTTTATTTGCATTCGTGTGCGAATTACCGATTATTAAAGTTTTGCCCGAATTTTTGATCAGCCTGTACATATATTTAAATTATCTTTTAATTATTATTATTCAAAGTATGAATAACTGGTCTCGGAATAGCAAAATGGTAGCGTTTTTATTAATTTACACTTCATTTTCGGAGTGGTGCAGGGAACGACTACGAGCAAGTCTGCTCTCACCACCGAATATATGGAGATTGCCCACCAATCAGGATAAAGTAACTTCTCGCTGATTGGTGGGCTACAGAAATAGGCTTGACAGATGGTAAGATTTTTTTTTATACAAAAATTTTATAAACAGTCAGGTCAAATGACATAAGCGAACTGGGATTAGGTGTTGCCAGGGTTTGTTTGAATGGGTCTTTGAGTACGCTACCTTCTACCTGGTCGATTAATTATGTCATTTACTGCGTCCAGGATGGGGTCTTTTTCGAAATAGGTCTGGGTTTTTCATGTGCTTCTTTATCTCTAAGGTTTCAAACGTTCAAAATTTTCCTGTGATCTCTTTCGTATTTTAAAACGGACATAATGTCCTGCATGGGCCCGAACTGGTGCTTCTTCTTAATGAGGTACCGCGAAGGCCGACTTGCCATCGCCGTTTACCCATGCCCTTCGCTGTTCATTGAAGCGTTCCTTGAAGGATCTCTTCGTTGACCCGATATAGAAAAACCCACACGCGGGGCATGTGAGTTTGTAGACACCGCTAGCAGAAAAGATATTATCCTGGTTTACCTGTATTCTTGCCGGGTCTAATGCGTATCTGCTCTTGTTGTTGGTCCTAAAAACCACCTTTACACCTTTTGTTACGGATAAACTTATTCTAAATTAATAACCGCCGTCAACAGAGAGGGAACACATAGATTTAACTTGATAAATTAAGTTTAATATTATCCTTCTACGGCTGCTACACTTGGCAGTAAGACAGGATTAATATTATTGTAAATAGTAAAGTTCATAGAAACGGTTTAAAAGTCATTTTGGTTAATATCAGCTTGGCTCGGTCTAGTAGGTTGAGGCAGTGGAGGCATTAGAATTATTTCGTCAAGTCCCCTGGGCAATCCATCCGTTTGCATTAAGGAAGCAGTTCTCACGGATACAAGCAAAAATAGATAAACACAAAGCACGCCCTCGTTAATATTAAATCTTCCGTAGCACTAGTTTTCTTATAGCCTACTTAGTGTCTATTCTCTTAATTAAACCAAATGGTATTTTGCTTACTAGTATTCTTTTTCCGTCCAAGCCAGGAACGGAGCGGCCGCGCGTCACGTGACAACGGTAGCCCCCGTTACCTGTTAATTTGTTTGGGATATTGGCTCTCCTATCACTGGCGACGATGGCGGCCTGGCCACGTTTTGATTCCTCGGCTTCCTCTTTCGTGGAGGCGTATTGATGCTTTGTCGTGTAGCGTGGACGGGGCCGCTTCGGCCTTGAGCTCCCTTCTGCGGCGTAGTAGTCCGCTCGCTGCCGTCTCTCGTCTCGAGTTCGGGGCCGGGTCGCTTTTCTCTCGCTTCTTCGTCTACCACAGTCGTCGCTCCGGAGGCTTTCCTCTTGCGTCGTGGTACCGCCTTGTCTCGTACGGTCAGCCAGCGAGATTCGTTGCTCCTCCAATTTTCCCGGGGCGAACTTTTACGGCTCCGACGTGGCTCCCATCTTCCGAGCTTAAACTTTCCCTTCCTACCTTCTCCTATCGAAACCGAAACCCTTCCGTCCTCTTCCCTTCTTCTCGACTTCCGTCGTATCCTCCGTCGATTTTTCCTATCGCCCATTGGCCGATATCTTCTGCTCTCGACCAATGAGCAATCGGCGGGCCTACGGGGAGGTCGATCGCCGAGCATCGTGTTGCTCGCTCCCGATCGCCTCTGATTTTGCTGACACCTTTGCTTTGGAAAATGTTGGAGATTCTGGAAATCTCAGGGCCCATATATGTGAATGGTCTGGTTGCCGGCCTATGTTGCGTTTCGTCCGGTTAAAAATAGAGTGAGTTACGGCGTCTGGAAAGGAATTCCTCCTAGCAACCTTATATACGAGGCGGATTTCTTCCTTCTGATCCTTGTTCGTTATGTGGAAGGGCGTCGCCCTTTGGAAATAATACCTCAACGCAGCTGATTTATGTTGTGGGGGGTTGGTTCGATTCAAAGCTGATTGATATTGTCCGTGGTGGTGGGTTTATAAAATTTTTTCATTTGATTATTATGTACCGAAAGGTAATTTATGCTATCAGTGTGGGGAAACGCGTCTGTCTGTCTGTAACTATCTCTTCCAAGGCTATGAAAGATTTTCGAAATCTGTTTTCGTCAGTCGATGAATATGGTTCATGGTACGAACCAATCACAAATATCTAAATCGGTTCAATAGCACGTGCACAAATGGTGCCTTCGCGACCCCACCTAGCAATTTTCTATGGGAAGATATAGTAAGCAATGCATCAATCAGATCGTAATGATGAGATAGAAGCGGTTATTAATTACTATTTTCGCCAATTGATAAATATGGTTCCGCGAATGAACCATTTTGAAAATGGTTGTAATTGATACAATGACACGTGCTCTAATGGTACCCTTATGACGCCCTCAAAGATTTTCAATGATAAGGTATGGCATGTAATATATCAAACAACTTGGAATGATGTGTCATGAATAAATATAACGTAAACGTAATAATCCAAATTGGTTCAAAGGTACGTGGTTTAATGGCATCATTATGGTCAATTAGAAACTTTCAATGTTAACGTGATTCCGCGAATGGTTTAGTTTAGCTTTTCGGTACTTGGTTATGCCATTCCTTAAAGGTTTATTAATGTTTGTATATATAAAAAAATCTTACCATCTGTCAAGCCTGTTCTGTATCCCACCAATCAGCGAGAACTTAGTTTATCCTGATTGGTGAGCAATCTCCATATATTCGGCGCTGAGAGCTGACTTGGTCGTAGTAGTTCCCTGCACCATCCAGAAGAAATGTAAATTCGAAACGCATAAGTGAATTAATAAAAACGCTACCATTTTGCTATTCCGAGGCCCGTTATTCATACTTTGATTACAGCAAAATTGACCCAACATGCAGTTACTGTTATTATTTGATCTGTCGAGGTTACGATTCGCTCTCTGAAAATTATCCGGCTGAATGGGTAATCAACGATTGCTCGGACCAATAATACAAAAAGTTGTTCTGAAAATTTGGGAGTGCAAACGAAAAAGTTTGCTTGGAAATGTTTAACAAAATATTTAGCTGCATAGTGCAGGAAGATCATAAAGTCCCTTTACACAAAACAATTTATATAACTCAAAATGTACGTATACAGAATGTCAATGAAATTTTTATTTGATAATCTCTATTATGCTTAACAAATAAGTTTGAATCAGTGTTGCCAACTCAAAAAAAATTTTTTCCGCTAAAACGGAATTAAAAATCTGCTAAATATTAATTGTTCTAATGTAATTTCTAGCGAATATTTTAGCACATTTTAGCGAATTTTTGCATAATTTTAGTGTAAAATCCGCTAAATCCAGTAGGAAATCCGTAAGTTGGCAACACTGGTTCCCATGGGTTCAAAATGTGCTGAAGGAATCTCCGTTCGTGTTAACGGACATTATGATACCCTGTATCTAATAGTAAACATACTTATTATAAAAGATAATGGACCCACCTAATGCACTTACTTATAAGTAGTACAATTAGTAAAAACAAATATAAATAAATAAATAAAATTAACGTCATGTTAATAATAATTACCCACGATTGTCCGCAAATTCAGAAATCCTGGAAAATGAGACTTTCGAAATTGAGGGTCAACAATGTACAGTCATCAAAGGGAAATAATCCACACTTGAATTTTACTCTAAGTTTTACCGTTTCAATATTAATTTATTTTTAATAATTGAATAATACATTTAGAGTTATTATTAAGATTATTAAATTTAAATAATTATAATTAAAAAAGCTATTAAAACAACACATTAGCATGAAATGTAATATTAAGTATTAAACTAGTGTGGATTTTTTCCTTTGGTTGACTGTGCATATAAATTCATGTCTATTAGGGCGGTAACTCAGTAAGAAATGTGTTTTTTCTAATTAATAATATTTACTATAGTTGCAAATTAAAAATAATTTTAATAAAAAAATGTGTCAAGTTTTATGAACATTATTTTAGGTTTTGTATTGAATAAAATAATTTATTAATTTTTTTCCTGGAAAATATAAGATTCAAATTTATAAACGAAAATTCTGTTTACAAAAATTTCAGAGGGAAAAAATCTATTATCATGCGAAAAAAAAAAAAATCACAAGTAGATTGCCAACTTCTTAACTTTTAATCTGTGCTTAGGAAGAACACTGAAAATTTGTTGTTCTTTATTGTAATCTTTACTGTAAATGAAGCTCCTGCCATACAGTAAAATAAAACTCAAACTCTAAATTCAGCTAACTTCATTTACTAACCCCATTGGCTGTTGTTCTGCTTTTGCTACAATTCAATAGGTTAATGTAGGAGTTCTTCAAGGCGATCGATACTGGCTCTTCGGGCGAGATTTCGAAAGGATAAACGGTCAAAGGGTCTAATATAAAAATACATCACTATTAAATGCGAGAGGTGGAGAAAAATACGAAGGTGATTCAATAAGTAGGTGCAAATGATCTCTATTTCAGTACAGGTGAGCACTGATTGCTGTAACAAGGATGAACATTTGAAAGTTTCTGTTCAGAGGGGGAAGCAAAAATAATATAATATTAAAGGGGTGATACTTTAAAAGAAACCCCGAAACTTAAGAATGAACGTGGCTCGTTAAATAACTTTTATTTTGCTTTAAAAAATGCAATATTTATTTATAAAATATCAAAATATTCTATACAAAAGAATGGTCTATACAATATGGTTTAAATTGAGGAATAGGCATTGCGATCTCAATTACAAAAGAGAAAATATTTCTCGGAATACAAATAAATACTTGAATGTACGTTAAATACAGCAAAAACACTGTAACGAGAAATATTAATCGCTACATGAGTGAATTAACTTTAAATATAAAAAAGAATTGAGACAGACCAATTCCTTATAATTAATAAGAAAAGAAATTTCAAATTCCCATTAAATGTCTAAAGAAAGACTGAGGAATGATAAACAATTATTAATGGGGAATAAAAAAATGAAATTGTGCAGCATGGCGTCCCTTATGCGCGTTATTGTTGAAATAGCATTAAAAGAAATTTCATTATTACCTTATGGGGTAACCCGCAAAACAATGCTGCTCGATAAAGAATCATGGCTGCCGCGAGAAAGTGAGAAATTCAATAAGAAACTAAACATCGAACGGCAGGGTAAGAGAAATTCGCAGAGCATTGGAAGGAAAATGATAAATTGAGGTTGAACGCCATGTTGCAGGCAAGGAATGACGTGGAGGACCAGAAGGAGGGACGACTGGTCAAGCCAGTTGCTGGAAGTGGTCTGTCTGAAATTAAAAAAATCAGTAACCACAGAAGGAACGTCAACAATAGCGGGACAAACATCCTCGTGCTCACGAAAATTATTCGCGAGGGACAACCAGCAGCAGACAGTGATAATCACTTTGAGATTATTAATTAACATTTATTAAAACAATATATGCTCAACAATCACTGTCTGCAAAACAGTAAATAAAAACTTAAAGAATAGAAAAAATAGAAACGTGAATTATATCTATTTTTTACATAAAAATCTGAGTTTTCCCGAACAGTTTCAAATATTGTGCAATAGGTGATAGGGACTAGATTGATTCGGCAAATAAGGTTAAAATCGTGTCTCACTCTCCACGCGAGGATATTGCACATTGTAAAGCACCAATCTGTGATCGTAATTTTGTGGCCAAAGTGAGTGGAGCCTAAAGAGATCCACAACCAAACGATGCAGATATACGGTGAGAATTGCAAGGCCGAAAGGAAATCCCCTCTAAAAATACGATGAAAGATCCGAACAGTGCTTTGCAGTGATCTTTGGCAGTGGCGTAGTTAAAGTTTAGACCTCCCGGAGTGTTCCTTCAATTTACCGCCCCCATCCCTTCGAGTAACAAATAATAAACATCAAACTTACTAAAGCAAAACTGTAGTAAGGACTATTTTACTTTCCAAATTGTGCAGATAGAAAAACATTTCTTTTCAATGCAATAGGCCAAAAATGTCGCCCCTTGAAAGGTGCCACCCGGACCACCCCTTCCCCTCCTCGCTAGACCCCGATATACGAGTAGAAACCAAATATAGGGTGGTTATTATTAAACTTAACTGTCTCTATGTGAAAAAACAAGAAATCGCACGAACAGAACCCATAATGTGAACATTGCCAAGGATATGGGGAAGAGAAAAAACGAATAAGTAATTCCACTGAAACACTTTTAATGCGTTACGATAACATACTACACCAGTTTAACAGACTACAAAGTGCGCTCGAAATGGTGCTCTTCAGTGTAAGATAGCATATTGCACGGCTGCACGAAGCACCTCCATAGTATGCTTGATAATTTTCTTGATAAGTTTCTCTTCAGATCGCGAACATTCCCTGATAAAACATGTTAATTTTGTGAACCATGTTATTCAGAAGCGGTAAACTATGCAAATCTTATAGCCCATAATCTAGATAATATTCCTGCGAAATTTGGTAACCTTACTATAAATAGTTTTTCTTGTCTACGATGGTTTAAGTACGGAAAGTTTAATTATAACCATCCTTTATCTCAAAGAACATGATCTCCAAGACTTAATGGATTATAGGACAAAATCTTTACATGAAACAATCTGGTGGGACAAAACTGCCGTTCACTAAATTATAATTGATTAATATGATGAAAATACTAATCATGATTATCTTTAAGACGTTGAATCAATCCTATTGTTTGATTTTAATATTTTTGTACGGAATCTCGTATATGAACTAATTTGTCATATAGATTTATTTGTTCCTTGGAACTTTTGGGCCTAACTCTTACAAAAAGCAAACTCCCACTTTGGCTAAACCAAATGGGGCGATGAGAGCGGTCGCCGCCCTTTTCCTTACCTAGACACATAGGAAATGTGCAGATAGGCCTATCCTACACAATCATTGCAACTTTCTATCGAGTTGCAAGGGTTCTAGACCTGCTCTTCCCTTCCCATTCACATGCAGGATGTTCTTATGACTTTCAAAATGTATTTTACACCGAGAAAATTCCTCATTAAACAACTTGCACTCTTTCCTCTTCATTCGTAATTAGCATCTCAACGAATTTATCAATCAATTACTCACGAAAGTTATATTGCAATTACAAAACCTTAAGAAGTGTTTCCTACAGTAACATATAACCTATCATTAAATCTCTTTAATCTATATCTATAAAATCCAAATACCACTCACTCACTCACTCACTCA
>JAHWFO010066723.1:0-12976 GCA_023313115.1 Rhysida immarginata | reverse complement strand
GAACGTTTCCTTAAAATAAAATATCGACCTTTATCAAATTATAGCCAGTGACATTTTAAATTAATTTTTCATTTTGAATTACTTACGTGTGAGGCTTTTAAACATTCCACCTTGTCAGAAGAAAGCTGCGACATAAGCGAAGACGAAAGACTTATAAGAGCTTCTTCAACAGTGCAATTTAACATCTGCGATCGCAAATTTATACTACTTAGAAAGCTTTCGACTAAAGTAATTTTAAAAAGAAGGAAAAAAAACAACTAAAATTACTTTTCCGATTTTTAAGAATTAATTTAGAAATAAATAAAAACACATGAAATATTATTAGCGCAAATTAAATTTTTGGAATTACGGAGGGTTGATTCAGATAAAACGAGACGACTTTGCAGTTCTGTTACGATGGTGTGTGTGTTCAATGTGAGAGCCATGTTGTTGGACTATCGCCGGGCACCGTAATTTCCACTGAAGTAGGCCGAGTTTGAGGGACTCCGTGGGAAGTTCGTTCCACACCTGCTGACACACTTTCCGTAGCCCGTCAGCGGTTCTTGGTCGGCAATTTCCGAGCCGTCGTTTCAGGAGACCAAAACCACAGAAATCAATCGGTGATGCGTCAGGAGATTTTACAGGCACATGAGAGAAGGGAATAACTCGTGTATGCCCGTCTCCTGTTCCATCTTCCTGTAGTAAGCCACAGATGACTTGGCAGTGTTCAGTTGTGTTCAGTCACTCAGTTGTGTGACCGCGCGCTTTATGACGTCGCTCCAGCCCAAGATTGTCATGAATTATTCTGGAGACTGTTGCCTGTCAAATACCTTTCCTTTGGGCTAGGCTTCTCTATGTGGGGGGATTTTCTTTCAGCACTTCAGACCGGATTTCTCGCACCACCCGAGCTGGGCGTGTCGGCTGGGGCTTGTTTCTGGTTTTCTTCTCTGCTCGTCCACGTTCATTAGATGGTCGCAATTTGTTCTTTTTGATTATTGGACCCACAGTAGCTTTGGACACCACTATACCATTTCATTTGCATAATTCCACAATGCACGAAAGACTGAAGTTAGCGTCGGAAAGACCAAACATATACCCTTCCCAAAAAGCTGTGATTTTGGAAGCCATGTTTCAGCACGAAATGTCCCAAATAACAGCAACAAGTGTATACAAAACGAATCCCCATGAACAGTGGACGAGTCGTGCAAATCACATTCCGTCAAGGTCAAACGCGGAATTTAAAGTCGTCTCATTTTATCTGAATCAACCCTCCGTACAGAGGGTGGGCGGAAATGAAATGAAACGAATTTGATAATTTACAATAGGTTTGTTTCTTGTGCTACGTTAATCAAACTGTTCAATTTGCTTTCCTTGATTATAATACATTTGTCTGCAATGCTTTTTGGATCAGATGTCGAGGCAAATGCTGCCACTCCTGTTTTAATGCTTTTTTTAAGGCCACTGACAGTAGTAACTTCCCGCTTCCGTAATTGCTGCTTCAGGTACTCCCATACGAAATAATCCATACGGGCCTTGTCGGGAGACTGGGGCATCCACATTTCAGGTGTTATGAACCGAGTTTGCTGGGTCTTTAAGAAGTCAAGATTCCGAAATCCAGATACCGAGCATGAGTGAAATTCATCAAAAAAAGACATACAAGGGTGTCTCTATAAAAATTTATCACAAAAATAGATAGGGCATACAGCATAAGGAGATCATACGTTTATGTAGTGACCATCCCAATTTTTACCTGTTATGACTCTTATGGGGATTTGTGATGGATACTTGAAAGTAAAAGTCTAATTGGCAATAATGCAAAAAATGCAGAGGACCGAAAACAAATTTTTATAAGGAAAAAGGATGTGGATAAGTAAATACTAATGCAAGAAATAAAACACTCTTTAACCACAATGAGTAAAAAGAAAAAAATACGACCTGTAAGTACACTGAGTTAGCAAAACTCATGGGATAGCAAGCACACTGATTGATGGGCATGGCTCACGAATTCACAGGGGTAACGGATTCTGGGAATGGACCATTAGACGTTGTGGGAAGAGCTTGGATAAGTGATTAATCAGAAATGGCACGTCGTTGCGAGTTGATGTCTTTTGAACGGGATATGACAGTAGGTGCCCGACGCATGGGATGTTCCCTTTCGGCAGTGGTGCAGTAATTTGGCTTTCCCCGCTCAACTGTCTCCAGGGTGTATCGGGAATGGCTGGATGAAGGCATTACGGTCCACAACAGGCACCATACTGGGCGTCCAGCTGCCCTGAATGATCGTGACCGGCGACACATGGGACGAATAATTCAGAGAGACAGGAGCGCAACAGTGCAGCAAATCACAGACCAGTTCAATACTGGCCGCACTAGAAACGTCTCTCGGTGAACAATCCGTCAGAATTTGCATGCCCTCGGGTTTGGCAGCCGTCGCCCTACACGGGTGCCAATGCTTACCCAGCGTCTTCGGACACTCCGGCGTGCATTTGCCACCAACCATCTTGGCTGGACTCTGCAACAGTGGCGTAACGTCATATGGTCAGATGAGTCACGATATCAACTGTAACACGCTGATGGGAGGCACCGTGTGCGGTGCAGACCTCACAAAACGATGGATCCCACATGCCAACAGGTGGTGGTGCAGGGTGGTGGGGCGTCAGTGATGGTCTGGGGTGCATTTTCCTGGTTTGGAATGGGCCCTCTGGTTATCCTGGACCAAACGTTGAACGGTCCACGGTATCGTCAACTCATCGGAGACCATCTGCACCCGTTTTTGACATTTCAACACCCTGACGACGTAGCAGTCTTTCAAGATGACAATGCTCCACCACATCGCTCCAATGTCGTCCGCGAATGGTTCGAGGAGCATGCAGGAGAGGTCCAACGACTGAGCTGGCCAGCCCGGAGCCCTGACATGAATCCCATCGAGCATATCTGGAATGCTGTTGAAGTCAGGCTCCGGGCACTGGATCATCCGCCCACGAACGGGCAGCAACTATCTTCGGCTCTGCAGACTATCTGGTGTCAACTATTCCAGAAGTGTACCAGGGACTTGCAGACTCAGTACCACGCCGTATTGCTGCACTCCACAGGGCCAGAGGTGGCCCGACCAGATATTAAGTAACTATCCCATGAGTTTTGCTAACTCAGTGTACTTCCTTCTCATATGTGAATTTGATACTGGTAAAAAACTTTTTTAAATGTATAACAAATTGGTCGATATCGCATAAACTTAAATCAAAGATGGCGAAAACGTCATGGTACCACACTTCTGGGAAATAAAACCAGAATATTGAAGAGGAGGAAATTCATCAAATTTATCAAAGACAACACTACTTTCAGGAATGTCCGAAGGAAGCCCACCACTATTTCACTACCTTACAATAGTCAGCTCATAAAAGGTTTACACTCGGTTTTCAAAGCCCATAATATTTCTCTTTCTTACAGCAACTTAAATCAAGCAAAGCTTCTACTTGGAAACGCAAAGGACAAGGTTCCCCACTCCAGAACTCAGGAATTTACGAGATCAAATGTTCTCAATGTACGAAGGTTTATCGAGAACAAACGGCCCGCCAGATTATGACCCGCTTCAAGGAACATTTAGCCCACCGGAAGTTCGGCAGAAGCAACCTCTCCGCCATGGCAAGGAATTCCTTGGACACTGGACGTGATTTCTCTGTACAAAACCTAAAACTTTTAAGACAATAAAAAACAAACGACTCCTGGGCGCTTTTGAGAGCATGGAAATCCACTCTACCAACAGCAGTGACCATCTTAACTCTGACAAGGGACCAATAGGGGATTCCAAACTGATTCAGTGGTTTTCAACTTTGACCCATCACTGAATTTACCCATTCATGTGGCCTTATCTGTCATTGGTCATGGTTCAACCTTCAATAATTTGTCCATTTGTGTCCCTTTTCTGTTATTGGCTAAAATTCACTAGAAATAGGAGTTGTTTCTTTACACTCTCAGTTGCATCTTGTGTGCTGCTCCCTGTCAGACCTGCTAAAGATGAGAGCTTCGTTCTCGAAAAGTACAACCCTAGCGTCAATAAACTTCGGACACCAAGTAATTTGGCTAAAAACACAGTGAAAAGTGCATACAGAGGATTGCAGGCTAATTAAAATAGATTTACTCAGTGTACATGGAACAATATCAACATCCATTTAGAATCGATCTAATGGTGTCAAATAATTTATTCAAATTTATGTAAAATTGCGTTGTCAACAGGTTTCAAAGAACTTCGTACACAAGGGATCGCCAGCATATAGAACTTTCCTGAAGGCTGTAGAAACGCCCAGAATGCTTTGCATCAGGCTTTAAAAGCACCGTCCACGCGACAGAGCACAGTATTCGTGATGTTTTGAACCATGGGACGTGGTAAGCCAGCAAAAACGTGTAAATGGCAAAAAATTATACAGCAGTTCCAGAATAACAAATCCCAGCGAGCTATTGCCCATGAATTATCAGTTCCACTCTCTCTCTACTGTTAATGGGATCATCAAGCGTTTCAGAGAAATCGGGAAAACAGAACCAGGGACTGCACCAGGCAAGCAGCGATTATTGAATGTTAAGGACCTACGAGTATTTCAACGTGACATCGTGAAAAACAGGCATGCTCCCACAAGTGAAATGACTGTTTGGGCTCGAGAATATTTTCATCTACCCATATCCGAAAGCACAGTCCGCCGTTACATCAGAAGATGCAACTATTACTTATACGCTACAAACAGGAAGCCATTTATGAGCACTGTAGCTAAGCATCGCCGGGTAGCATGGGCCACAACCCATCTAAAGTGGACCCTTGCTAAGTGGAATAGTGTTCTGTGGTCGGACGAGTCCACCTTTGCAGTGATGCATGGCAACAACGGTCGCAAGGTGCTAAGGACCAAGCACGAAAGTAATCATCCCGACTGTTACTAGAGAAAAGTTCAGAAGCCTGCATCGCTGATGGTGTGGGGCTGCACGAGTGCAGCCGGAACAGGATCGCTTCACTTTTGTGAGGGCACTATTAACTCTGCTGCCTATATAAACATTCTTCAACAGCATCTGCGTCCATCCCGCCAAAAGTTGTTCCATAGAAGATCAAGCATCTTTCAGCAGGACAATGCGAAGCCTCATGCTGCTCGGAACACCGAGGCTTGGCTACGACAGCAGCGTTTCAGGGTGCTTGACTGGCCTGCCTGCAGCCCAGATCTGTCACCCATTGAAAATGTATGGCGCATTTTAAAGCGAAAAGTCAGACAGCGGAAGCCTCGAACACTGCAGCAGTTGCGGGCGTGTATTTCCGAAGAGTGGGACAAAATTCCAGTCGAAACAACGCAGAAGTTAGTGTCCAGCATGCCTCAACGACTTCGGAGCGTCATTCGTCGGAGAGGTGACGCCACTCAGTGGTAATGTGCAATAAACGGTACGGTGTACGAAGTTCATTGCAACGTGTTGAAAACGGAACATTACAAAAAGTCGCTTATTTAATTTTTATGTTAAAATGCTCTATGACAGTTGTACTAAAGCTCTGTGCACTCAATAAAGTAATTTTCATTTGTTTACAATTAGTTTCGTTGTACTTATCCAAAATTCTGTAGGTGTCCGACGTTCATTGACGCTAGGGTTTTACCAGCTGTGTAATCATGTATGGTTTACTTATACTCTATTCATCAGATCTTGACCCATGACCTATTTTACTAAGCATTCAGAAAACTGGAATAAGTGATAGCTTAGACAGTCGTGGTCAGTGTTGATGGGGTTTTTTTTCACAGTAGCTTTGCTTGCACTTGTAATTTCTGCGTTTCGCAAAACAATTTAATTTAAAGGATTTAGAAATCACCAGCTGCTTTTTCCTTTTCAAAATACTCCCATGACTGGTAATGAAGTGTTTTGCGTTTCTTCTGAGGAGCTTCTGCATGGACATGCGCCATGCTTGATTACCACTCGAAATTCGAGTTCACCCTTAAAGAAGCGGGGCAAAGTGTTGCTACTACAACAAGCACACATGAAAGACTTAATCAATAATGTGTTGGGATTTTGCGTGTAGAAACAGATTGAAACGGGGCTCGAGAGCTGACCTGCAGAGTACAGGGTGGTCATAAATTATTAAGCACATTTCGACAGTGAATATTTTATTAACCAAGTAATGTACCCACTTCTTGTGAACATCATTGAAAAGTACAACTCAAACAGTTTTTTCCGTAATATTCCGAAATTACAGCACTTCCGCGTGTGCTCCTGCAGTGACTCGCAGAATATCCATTCGATATTCGATTTCACGTCATGTATTCCGCAGCATTTCAGGTGTCACTGTTGCAATGACGGCCACAATCCTTTCCTTCAATTCATCAACATCACGCACTTTGCTGGAGTACATGCGATCCTTTACATATCCCCACAAGAAAAAATCGAGTGGTGTGATGTCAGGAGATCGCGGAGGCCACGAAATCGGCCCCCCGCGGCCAATCCAACGACCAGGAAATTGTTCATCCAGGTATCGCCGCACAATCGTTCCCCAGTGTGGCGGTGCACCATCCTGTTGAAAAATAACATCTGGTTGTCGTTGTTCAAGCTGCGGTATAGCATAACATTGCAGCATGTCAAGGTACGTGATGCTATTCACCGACTGCTCTGTGAAGAAGAATGGTCCAATCACTTCATTGACAGTCAACGCGCACCACACATTGACCTTTGGACTGTCTCTAACATGTTCACGGACTTCATGAGGGTTCTCTGATCCCCAAATGCGACAGTTGTGTCTGTTCACACGCCCGGAAACGTGAAATGTTGACTCATCTGAGAAATCCAAGAACGTGTTGTCCACATCAATTTTGTGCAGAATGAGCTCCGCGAATGCAAACCGTTGCGGTTTATCGTCGGGCTTTAGTTCCTGAACAATCTGAACTTTGTAGGCATACAATTTCAAACGCTTATGCATCACTTTCATCACCGTAGATCGTGGGACTCGCAATTCCAAGCTGGCGCACCGAGTCGACTTCGTAGGGCTCCGTTGGAACGCATCTCACACCTTCTCGATGACTTCCTCACTGACGGTAGGCCTACCAGCACCTTTCTTGTGGGCTACGCTTCCAGTGTCCTTAAACTGCTGATACCACCGCTTTATGGAATCCTTTCCAGGAGCAGGTTGTCCATATTCCAAGCGGAATTGCCGTTGAACTGCTATCACGGATTTCTGCTCGTGAAACCAAAGAACGCACATTGCTTTCTGCTGCACGGTTGCCATTTTTGCGTTTTGTGTTCCTACGCCAAACAGTGCTGCCGCCTGGTGGTGATAGTGACACCTCACAAACTGTTTGAGTTGTACTTTTCAATGATGTTCACAAGAAGTGTGTACATTTCTTGGTTAAGAAAATATTCACTGTCAAAATGTGCTTAATAATTTATGACCACCCTGTATAAGTCAATCGTGATATGCTAACACAAGTACGGAAGAAATGATTAACCCGTTCCTAAACTGTATTGGAATAAAAATTCACTTCTTAAGTTTTTTGGAGTTTAGCCTTCTGTTTTATAATAACAGTGAAAACAATGCTAAACGAGGAATACCGGGTTATGCAAAAGTTCTGTTTCACATGTGAGGACCTCCACACACGCATACACAATGCATATTAATCGATGTAACCGTCATCGGCGGCAAGCACACGCTCTAGGCACAGTCTAAAGGGCCGACAAATGTTACGGATGTAGTCTTTCTTCATGGCAGTCCACACACAGTTCACAGATATTTTCCGCTGGTCGACGTTGCTGTGACGGACCTTGCAGGCCTTGCTCTCGATATGCGCCCACACGCTGTAGTCAAGAGGGTTGAGGTCGGGCGACTGAGGAGGCCAAAAGTCCTTAGACCAGAAGTTCATGTTCGACCCCAACCACTCTTGAACGGTCTTGGCACTGTGGGCCAGGGCACCGCCCTGTTGAAAGACGTAGTCCGCATTCCTCGTCACCTTTTTCACCCAGGGCAGAACGTTCTTGGTCAAGATGTCCTTGTAGTCGGCTGCTGTAAGCCTGTAACTGATCGGGAACCAGATTGGCAGCATTTCCATGCCATTCGACGCCACGACGCCGAGCATCATCGCTGAGGCTGGGTGCTTGGTTGTAGTCACGTAGCGGACCTCAAAGATGTCCTGGCCGAAGCTGACAATGCGGTCGTTCTGCTTGCTGACAACCGGGTCGACCGTGAAGGTTTTTTCATCAGAAAAGATGACAATGCGATTGCCATGGCTCTTCGAGTCGTTGAGAAGGCGATGACAGCGCTCCCGACGTTTATCTCGCATGCCCTCCGTCAGCAGAGGTCTTGCTACGTGCCTCAAACTCTTTCCACCCTCTACCTCGATGGCTCTAGACAACACTGTGGCCACAGAAATCTTCTTTTTCTTTGCAAACTATGTCATTTTGAGAGTCGGGTCACGTTCGAAGGCTTTTCTGACACACACACACGATTGATAATGCGTGGTCTGCCTGCACATGGACGATCTTTGAGGTCTTCCCCTTTCTTCAGCCTCTCTGCGACTCTGTGGACAGTCATCCGGCTGATGTCGAGCTGCTTAGCGATGTCAGACTTGTTATGACCTGCGTGAAGGAGTGCAAAGATCTCGATTTTTTTACGTTCCATCGCAATATCCTTGCATCTGAATCGCATCCTATATACGTTTACATTATGGTATCGCCCACGTCTTCAATAGCACCTGCTCCGTGGATGCTTCCATCCCCCGATATCGACGCATCCGCAAGTGTAACAGAACTTTGGCAAAATCTGGTAGATGAAGGTAGGCTATATATTAAAAATAACATTACCTGAACTGGGAACTATTTTGTTCAAATCTTCAGAGATATTTGTTTCACCTCGAAGCTGAAGAGCTGTTTCTGTCAACTACAATGAAATGATACCAAATTAGACATGAATTAGTTATCCTTTGACAATATTTGCTTGCAAGAGCAGCTTATAACAACTGAAATTATGTTTAGTAGATGATTAGATGCATGCTCACGAGACATGACCATTTGGGTTGATACAGGGTGTCCGGGTGCCTGTATAGGCTCATCAGTTGACACCTGTGCGAAACGTTCCATGCAGTAGGAGGAAGCAACTGCCTCGTGAATGTACAGTACTGTAATGCGCACAACGGTCTCGATGCCGCAACGACGACAACGACAACCGTTCACGCAATTAACGGACTTTGAACAAGGTCGGATTATTGGCCTCTCCGAGGCTGGACGGTCAACCAGACGGATTGCTATTCATGTGTCACGGGACACACAGACGGTAGGCCGATGTTGGCAGCAATGGCGAGAGGAAGGCACACGTGCCAGAAGACCAGGCTCTGGGGACCGGAGAAGCAAGTCAGCTCGTACCGATAGGCGGATACTAGCGGACAGAACCTCACCCTACGGCAAGTGCGTGACAACATCACTATTCCCGGTACTGCTCCAGTGTCAACAGCGACAATAGCACGCCAGTTACACGCCGCGACAATGTCTGCCAGGCGCCCACTGTTGTGTCTTCCATTGACACCTGAGCACCACGCGATACGACTGCAATGGTGGGCTGGCGAATGGAATGGTGCCCAGTGGTCTTCAGCGACGAATCCCGCTTTTGTTTGGACACCGACGACAGACGCGGACGTGTGTGATGCAGACTATTGGGAAATGCCAATGAACAATGCATCTGGTATCGCCATCGTGGACCAACACCCGGGATCGTAGCCTGGGTTGCCATCGGCTACGATACCAGAACTCCTTTAGTCACCGTCCAAGGCACCCTGACAGCAGCACAGTATGTCACAGAGATTCTGCAGCCCGTATTACTGCCCTTTCTGCACACCATGCCCAGTGCAGTCTTTCAGTAGGATAACGCCAGACCACACACGGCAAACATGAGCATGGCATGTCTGCATGATGTCAACCGCCTGTCACGACCTGCGAGATCCCCAGACCTATCACCAATTGAGCACGTTTGGGACATGGTAGGATGACATTCGCAATACTTCTGTTGCCTAAGGCTCATTCCACTTAAAACTTTCAACAGAGTCATCTTTTTTAAATGTTCTATCGAATGCATTAGTTTTGCAATGTACTGTTACGTGATTTAAAACGTTCTCTTGTTAGATAAACTATGAATGAGTTTTATATAAGACGTAATAAGGTGAAAATATTTCTAAATATAGAGTTAATGTTTATAGTGTACAGGGTCGGGACACATTAATATGACCACCTGCTAGTATCCGGAATATCCACCTTCGGCGGCAAGCACAGCAGCTAGTTGACGTGGCAGAGAGTCAATAAGTCCTCGGAAGGTGGTTGCAGGTATCTGGGACCATTCGGCGATCAGTGCATCCCGTAATTTCATCACCGTGCGTGGTGGAGGGTCCAGCTTGCGGACATGGCGATCGAGATGGTCCCACAAATGTTCAATGGGGTTGAGGTCCGGGGAGTTTGGTGACCATGGGAGTAGCTTGAATTCATCCTCATGCTCCTCGAACCTGTCGTGGACAATTTTGGTAGTATTGCAGGGAGCATTGTCCTGTTGAAAGGTGCCATCTCCCTGAGGAAACACTGTCGACACGAAGGGGTGTACCTGGTCTGCGACGATCCTCAAGTAACGAACAGCATTCAGTGTATCCTTCAGCGGTATCAGTGGACTCAGACCATACCACGAAAACATCCCCCAAACAGTCACACCTGTCGTCTGCCAACGACGGTGTCAGGATGCCTGTTCTCAGATGCTTCCCGGCAAATTCTCCGTCGTCCGTCCACTCAGTTCACCAGAAACCGTGACTCATCAGAGAAAGCAACCCTTTGCCACTCGGCCAAGGTCCACTGGCGGTAGTCCATTGCGAATTAGAGGCGTTTTTGGCGATGCACAGGCGTCGACATGGGTGTTGTTACCATACGCCTGCTCCAGAGCCCCAACCTCAAGAGGGATCGTTGCACTGTCTTGGTGTTGATACGCCTAGTGGCCCCACTGTTCATTTGCTGTGTCAGTTGCTCGACAGTGGCACGCCGATCGGTCTTGGTCACCCCTCAACCATGGGGCCCCACAGTTACCTCTTCGGTTGCTCGAAACTGTCTGGTTCGTCCAGTCGCGGTACACCTTCACAACGGCAGCCCTAGAGCAGTTCACAAAGTGGCCGTTTCTGAAATGCTGCCCCCCTTGGCCCGATAGCTAATGACCATCCCCTTTTGGAGGTCCGACAGGTCACTTGTTCTTCCCAATTGCTGTGTTAACGGATGCTACTACACGTCTGCTGTTGTCAGCTTTTAATGATATGCAATGATTTTTCATCTGCATACCATGGGACGTTCCAACATGTTCGAGGAGAGGTGGTCATATTCAAGTGTCCCCGCCCTGTATATGAATTCAAGTTCAGATTACAAATAGCAGCACCAATCTTTACCTCATGTACAAAATCTGTTGTTGATTCATATTTTGATAATAATTTTTCTAAAGAAACTTGAAAGGATTCAGACTTAGACATCAAACCTCCTCGTAAGGATTTATCAGCTGTCGATGCTTCTGTAAGAAAGAATTTTAAAAACAAGACGCATATTTTCAAGTTTAATTGTGACTCACATATAATATCTTAAAGCACACTTATAGCACACACGCACTACATGCTGCCAGTCGTTTTAAACATGCTACCGCTATCATGTCGTCTACACTGGAAGAATAGCGAGCTATTATAAGGTTTTTAAGTGTAAAGAAGGGCTCTTTTTACCACAACAAAAGTAATAATAGAAAAATACAACCTGGAAGCGCTTTTCGAAAGCAAAGTTCTCGTCATTTGGCAGGAACCAAGGCGAACACGTGGAAAAACCCTAAGTGAACTGATTAGAAATTAGTTTATATAGCGAGAGAAACACACTACCCCCACCAGCCTGTTTCCAGCCCACAATAGCCTCCTGCAGTCTCTTTTCGTGGCGTTCATGACGCACTCGCCATCGCCCGCCAATCTTACGGAGCAAAAACCTTGACTCGTCGGAGAAGGCGACCTTAGCCCACTCGTCTGCGGTCCAATGGCGGTGCTCACGTGCAAAGTCTAGGCATCTTTGACGATGACCCCTGCTCAACATGGGTGCAAGCAACCATGCATCGACTGTTCAGGCCCATCCGTAGCAGGGTGCATTCAACAGTAATGTTGGATACACGTCTGTTGGCACCACTGTTGAATCTGGTGGTCAATCGATGGACTGTGGCTCTCCTGTCACCTTTTACGAGTCGTCGTAGGCGCCGCTCACCTCATCGGTCGATGGCTCATGACCCTTTACAGCGTTGGGACGCGATTTCTGTCCCTGCTATCCACTCTTTGTACACCTCCACTACAGCGGACCGTGAACAGTTCACAAATCGTGTCGTTTCGGAGATGGTGCCACCCTTGCTGCGATAGCCTATTAATCACCTGCGTTTGATGCACCAGCTTTAAAGCTTTCTCAGCCTGTTATGCAAATTTTGCAATGTGTAATCGTTGTTGGGGCGAACCATGCGTGTGCTTGAAGGGGTGCTGGTCATAATTCATTGATATGACAGTGTATGTGTGTAGGATCTTAAAATTTTCTTTTGAATAGTCGTGTCCTTCTCTCAATACGTTGAGATGCCCCACCTTGCGTGTCTTATGCATGTGATGTGTTCCTTCAAAGGAACTCCAATTTAATTTTATTGGCTGTTAACCCTTCCCTCTGTATATAAATTTGCGTATTCACTCTGTACAACTTAACTTTTGAATCTGCAATTGCTCCATGTGGTTGCGTGGACTTATGAACATTCAGATGCTCCAAAACTCGCTGAAAAAGCTGACATCGTCAGCGAAATGTACACTATATGATCACAAATATCCGGACACATGCACGTTTGCGCTCTAGCCACAATTTCATGGAAATCAATAGGGCATTGCACATCCCTTTGCCCGAATCACAGCTTCCACCCTTCGGGGAAGACTTTCCACAGCTTGTTGGTAGGTACTTTCCGGAATGTTCCTCCATTCCTCCCGAAGAG
>JAHWFO010066715.1:0-10765 GCA_023313115.1 Rhysida immarginata | reverse complement strand
TGTAATAAAATGCTGCAAAACAAAGAAAAAAGCAGTCACAAAAACGATGCGAAATCTGAGCCTGGTAGAATGACAAACTCACAAGTAAGTACCCGAAAATACTGAATAAAATTAAGAACCTTAAATATTGAAATGTTTATTTCTTGTTAAAAATAGCTTTCACTCTAATAAACAAAACAGAATTCACGTTATTCTAACACAAAAGCCAGATTTTAAAGTAAAATGAAAACAAAAATATAAAACTAAACATGAAGAAAATTTTCCATCTATACCCATGTACCAATTTTGGTATGTAAATTGGTGATCAGTTTTGTGCAGCTATCTCTCTGAAACTAGCAATAGCATAACCGAATAAAAATTACACTTACATGGAGTGTACCTTAAATTGTGCCTTGGCATATTTTTTATGTCAATTGGTTAGCGTTTTTAGAGATTAATTTTTTTCTAAAAATTAAAAAATGGGTGTAGCGTTCAAACCAGCGAACCAAACTCAATAACTCAACTTGTACAGATTCCTCTCATTAAGGCAACTTTTTATAAATGACTTGTTTGGCTCTGATGAGCCGTTTTGGAGTTAGTAACAACCCCCCTCCCTCGAATCTCCCCCGACCCCACTATATATTTTTTTATTAATTTGTACTTGGAGAGATCCTTAAATTATACTTTGACGTATTTTTCATGGAAATGGGTTAAGCCTTTCTAGAGAAATTAATTTTCTAAAAATGAAGAAATGGCAGAAGCATTCATCTGATCAACTCAAACAATAAAATCGACATGAATGGCCTCCTCTATTGAAAATAAACTTGGGGAGTAGTATGATTTTCCCTACAGTGAAATCTGACATGACAGAGGGGTCTCAAATCTTAGAATTTAACACTTGCACTATGAAAGGCCCAAGAAGTTTCCATGTCAAGGTGTAAAACGTATAAGTTTGGCTACAAAGAGCCATTTTGGAATAATTAACGTTTTAAGAACCCCCTCCCCCCACCAACAAAATTCCGTTTTTCCTTGGCTACCTCGCTGTGAAGTGAAAGAATCCAATCCTGTTGCAAAAACTCAATCCAACATTGTCCCCGAAATGTTATGAAACTTAGTTCTTTTCTTTTCACCATTGGATCTTGAAATTACGGTGAAAACTTTTCATCACCCACACGAGGAACTCCAAAAATTACATGGAAACAATTATAAAACTGAATTACATCTTATATCTGCCTAAACATGTTTTCGAGGCCATCACGGCTCTCATCAGAGGCTTATCGTACACTAAACTCTAAACCAGTGGTTCCCAAAGTGGTCGATATCGATCTCTCGGGGGTCGGCAGAAACTAATAAAAATGGGGGTCGATGGGAAACTGGTGTGATGCTATGTATATATGTATGTATCAAATTAAACAAAATAAGTCATTGTCGAATGTGTTATATTAGCAAGTTAAATGAATAAAGAAATGGGGGTCGGTATGAGCTCATTTTGAAAAAAGGGTCTCTGGTCCAAAATAGTTTGGGAACCACTGCTCTAATCTATACATAATTTTCACAGCCTATTCTGGACATGACGTCATTTTAAAATAAACCGATTTGTTTTAAAATATTCTATTCTCAACGTTATAGATTGTACTGCTGTATTTAAGTCTCTTCTACTCTATTATATATAAAAGGATGAAAATTATTTTTTTAAAATTAATAAACATTTCAATATTTAAGGTTTTCAATTTTATTCAGGATTCTCGAGTGCTCACTTGTAACTAATTTTTATACATATTTGAGGGTCTGTAACTTCTAAACCCTTTTGATCCCCAAAATGAAACTTACAGATTTTGTTGAGTACTAGAAGAGGTATTATGGAGTTTAAAAAAAAAAAAAAAAAAAAAAAAAATCACATGTAAATTGGCCCCCTTTTTACATATTTGACCTTGAAATCGGCAAAAATGGAAAATTTCCCAACTTTGAGCTCAGATAAAAGAGGAACGGTGCCAAACCCAAACATTTTTTCTGTACAAGTAATAACTACCCCTGAGTGGATGCCCCCTTACCGTGGGTCAGGGGTTTGGGTGCTTCAGGGATTCTGTGAGCTATGCTGGTTGTAGCACGGCTACTTTAGGGTCACCCTTACCAGAAAGGTCATGGTTGAGAAGTGAGACGAAGAGTATCCAAACATATATCTCATGATGTCGACAAATGAGAGAATTCATACTGCATCGGGGGTGGCGCAGGTTAAAGTCACCCGCGTTCGGGAGTTAGGCAGAGGCTCTCGTTCGGAAAAATAGTCGACAGTCTCCCGGCTGTTATCTCAGAGCAATGCCTCCGAGAAGCCCCACCAGTGCACTCGCTATGCGCTTGGGGAAACGGTCGGGGGCAGCGCATGCCTTTACCCAGGAGGAGAAACGGGTAAAGCGACAACGGGATCGGGTGCTGTCAATTGGCACTTGGAACGTATTCTCCATGACAGGAAAGTAATCAGAGTTAGTGGAGGAAGCCAAACGGTATCGACTGGATATCATAGGTATTACCTCTACGAAACGTCTGGGTTCTGGAAGGTGGAAGCTTTTCTACTCTGGTGTCGACCCTAACATGACTGCCCAGGCGGGAGTGGGGATACTCACAAGTCCCCGACTGGCAGATTATGTTGCAAATTGGACCCCCTTAATCTAGAAGGTGGAAGACTGTCTCCTGAAGCTTCAGATAGGGAAACTGTCTCTATTCGTTGCATATGCTCCAAATGCAGTCACAGAATACCCACTTTTTCTAGATGAAGTTGATGCTGCTCTTAGCAGGAGAGGGAGTGCAGATTCTGTCATCCTGATGGGCGACTTCAATGCACACGTAGGGGCTGATGACCAAACGTGGAAGGGAGTGATTGGGAGGAATGGTGACCCCGATTTAAATGCAAATGGGAGGTGCTTGTTGGATCTCTGTTGCAACAATGGACTTTCCATCACAAACATCATCTTCCAGCACAGGGATGTCCATAAGTATACCTGGTACAGGGATGCAATGGACCAGAAGTCACTGATTGATTTTGTAACCGTTTCAGCAGACTTATTCCGATCAGTGTTGGATACTCGTGTGAGAAGACGGGCAGAACTATCAACTGATCACCACCTTGTTGTCTGCACTTTGCGGTTCTCTGAATCCATGCCAACCAAGTGAAATACTAGGTTCAGACAAACTTAACACATCAAATGGGAGGCATTGGAGGATAGAGCTGTGAGGAAGACCTTTGCAGATAACTTATCTTCAAGTTTCAAAGAACTACCCAGTGATCGTGGTACTGTTGAAGAGGAGTGGCACTTGTTTAAAACTGCTGTGATTACTTCGGCTGCATTGAGCTGTGGTCGTAAGCGGCTGAGTGTGGCGCAGGGCGGTGAGAAAAGGACTGCGTGGTGGAACGGTGAAGTCCAAGAAGCTGTCAAGGCAAAGAAGGAAGCCTATTTGCTATGGCTTGCAAATAAGTCAACTTCGAGTCGAGTGCGGTACACTGAGGCACGAAAAGCAGCAGCAAAGACAGTATCAACAGCTAAAGCCAAGGCCTGGGAGAAGTTCGGGGAGAAATTGGAGGCAGACTGTGGTTCGGCAAACAAGGTGTTCTGGCAGACCGTGCGCCGCCTCCGTGGAAAGAAGTCTCTTTCATCACAAACTATTAAGAGTTCAGATGGGAGGCTTCTGAAAACTGAGGAGAGCGTATTGCATAGGTGGAAGGAATACTTTGCATGTCTTCTTAATCCTGTGACAACAACGACTGAGGCATACGAGGTGCACCTTGGAGCGGAGAATAGTCACGGTAGTATCACTGAAACAGAAGTCAGATGGGCAATTAAGTCCCTGAAGACTGGCAAAGCTGCAGGTGATGATGAAATCCGGTCCGAGATGTTAAAGGCCTTAAATCAGGATGGTATCCTGTGGCTGACTCGAGTGTGCCAGGTTGCTTGGATATCTGGACAGGCCCCTAAGCAATGGCAGACAGGAATTGTGATCCCTATCTTCAAAAAGGGAGATCAGAGAGATCGCAACAACTATCGAGGCATCTCTTTGCTCAGCATTCCTGGGAAAAGTGTACGCTAAGTGTCTATAGAAGAGAAGTCTGAAAATAGTCGACTCCAAACTGTCGGGGGAGCAGTGTGGTTTCCGACCTGGCCGAAGCACGACGGATCACATCTTTACTCTAAGGCAAATCTTTGAGAAATCCTGGGAGTATGCAAAAGAGGTCTACGCTTGCTTTGTGGACCTCGAAAAAGCATATGACAGGGTCCCTCGGGAGAAGCTCTGGCAAGTGTTGCAAGAGTATGGAGTGGGTGGGCAATTACTGGTTGCTATCATGTCTCTGTACGAAAGCTGAGATGCGTGTCCGGATAAATGGCATTAAGTCAAGACCTTTCACCGTGGGTGTTGGACTCCGCCAAGGGTGTGTACTGTCGCCCCTCTTGTTCATTATCTTTATGGACTGGATAGACAGGGGCAGTCGAGGCGATGAGCGTGTTTGTGTGGGTGACTGCCTGGTGGAGAGGTTGCTCTTTGCTGACGACCTTGTCCTGCTTGGGTCTTCTCGCACGAACCTTCAGCATGCACTAGACCGGTTTGCAGCCAAATGTGAAGAAGCTGGGATGAAGATCAGTGTGGCTAAAACCGAGGTTCTGGTCCTTTCAAGATGGCCTGCTCAGTGCGCTCTCCATGTCAGGGGAGCCTCATTGAGACAGGTGGAGAAATTCAAGTATCTCGGGATTGCATTCACGAGTGATGGACGGCAGGAGAAAGAATCGGATGCTCGGATCGGTACAGCAAGCTGTGTCAGACGCGAACCATGGCAATCCGTGGTAGCGAAACGCGAGCTGGGTAACAAAGCCAAGCTCTCCGTCTTCAAATCTATCTTTGTCCCAATTCTCACCTATGGTCATGAGGCTTGGGTAATGACCGAAAGAATGCGATCGCAGGTACAAGCGGCCGAAATGAGATTTCTGAGAAGTGTGGCAGGTGTTTACCCTACTAGATAGAGTGTACAGCAGCACAATAAGGGAATCTTTAGGTGTTGAGCTACTACTTCTCCGCATTGAGAGATCTCAGTTGCGCTGGTATGGTCACGTGATACGGATGCCGCAAACTAGTCTTCCTAGGCAGTTGTTTTTTTCCAAGCCGGTGGGTAAGAGACCAAGGGGTCGGCCTAGAACCAGGTGGCTAGACTACATGGAGAATCTGGGTTCAAGTCGCTTGGATATTACCAGGGAGAACATGTGCCTGATGGCGGAAGATCGCGATCGCTTGAGATCCTCCATAGGGCTGCTGCCCCCGCGACCCTAACGGATAAGCGGGTTTGGAAAGTAAGTAAAAGTAAGTAATAACTACCCTACCCATAAGTATTCACAAAAACAATTACAACTTTTAATTCCATTTCCCGGTCATCTTAATACATAGATACTTAATCTAACGAGATGCGACAATTCGTATATGCGAAATGGTTCGTGCAGGTTTCTTCTGCGCAGGTTAGTTGTGAGGGTGTTGCCAGATGGCACTGTAGGTCTTGATATCCGACATAATCAAAACTTCTTCAGAGCACTGAAAGCAGACGACAATGGCAACAAGGCAGAGATTTTAAATATTTCGATGTTTAAAATTAGACATGTCCCTTACATACGGAAAATTATTAAATTAAAAATTAAAGAAATTAAGAAAGAAATCAAAAAGTTCATTTCCATTTAATTAATACAGGAAGTATTGTTAGTCGGCCATGGTTAGTTACAAGATGACACTTGCAAATACTCTCATGCGTTTGAGTGTTACAAGAGGCGCCACGGATACTTTTGCCTATCAAGTTTGCTATGGGAATTTTGCTTGTCGCATCTTGTTAGATTACGGATCTGTCATATATTGTCAAAAATGAGAATTCCGCTTGCGAATATTGCCAATTTCAAGGTTGATTAAATTGAAGATCGAGAAAGATTTTCAAACGGGTCTGTATGTTTTCTGAAAGCTTATGATGCCCTCTTTACAATACTGGAAACGAGAACTTTTTATCTTGTACGGGAGTGAAATGGTAGCCACTTTTCAAAACCCCTGAAATGCCTTTTTTTTTGCCTATCGCGTCGAGATAAAATGAGTCTAGAACCAAGATGGCTGAAGATAAAAATTAAGTAAAAATTGTTTTATACTTTTGAATGTCAGGGTTATCCAAATTGGTCGATTTCTCGTGGAATGACCCCACTGTGAAGCATGGTGGTAGGCAAGTGATGGTTTGGGGTTACTTTAACAGTCAGAGAGTAGGTCCATTAGTCCAAATCCATGGAAATACAGACAGTGTCATGTACAGTGATATTTTATCTCACCACCCTTTTGCCAAAGCTCAGTGTCTAGGCTGGATTTTTCAGCACAATAATGACCACAAGCACATACAACTTGCAAAAGGATTACTATTCCTTAAATATGAGTGTTGGATTTGCCATCACAATCTCCGGATTTTAATCCCATTGAACGCTTGCGTGACATATTAGAAAGATGCAAAGATAAAAGAGCTAGAAATGAGGATGAAAAATTTGAAATGCTTCGAGCAGAATAGAAGATTCCAACTGAAATTTTAGAGACATCGATTGATTCTATGCCATGTAGATGCAAGGCAGTAATTATTGCAAAGGGCTATGCAACAAAATATTAGCTTATGAACATCTAAATTGTTAATTTTGAACCACTTGAAGTGATTTTGAATTTGGCAGCAGAAACTTGCCAACTACTTTTGATTTTTTGTACTCAAGTTTCTCATTTAAATTTTTTAATATTTCTATAAGATTATTACACATTTCAAAAATTTTTCAGACATGTTGAACTTGTATTTTATGGGCCAAAAATAAGTGTTAGTTACATTTACTGTACATGTAGTTTATGACCTGCTCTGCATTCACGAGGTAAGTTTAAGCGACTGAAAATCCACCAATATTGGAAAAGTAAACTACAAAAGGGCATACTCTTGCTTGTTGAAATGGAAATACAGCTACAGTATGGACCCGGTCGAACGCGGTCATCTGGAGCCACGATTTCGCGACCACGTTAGAGCTATAAAAAACTATTATACAATTTTAAACTGTGCCAAGCTATGGCAAAAAAAAAGAAGCTTTAAGAGACTTATTCATAACATATGCATAAATTACAAATTCCTAAGCGAGCCAGGATCCTGCCCTTATCATTGGGCTCCAGACTGATTATCAATATACTCTGACCAATAAAAGTTGGACTAGCTGTGTCCAAATAAATTTCCAATTTGTGTGTCCAAACACATACTTTGCAATCAAGTCTTAACAGTTGAAATCTGAAATTTAACTGGGTAAACCCAGTCCAACTTTCATTTCTTTAGGACACTTAGAGACACCCTAGCTGTATCGATGTTCAGTGGCCCAGCTGAAGAGAAACTAGAGTCATGAAATCTGGTTCACATTTTTTTAATTTTTAAAACTATTAAAAAAAATTACATTTGTTGCATTTGTTATGCTGGATTCAATAGTAGTATTCTGAAGTATCACCACAGTATAGTTAGACAGTAGGCGCACTCGCCCTGATTTGTTCTGATAAGTTTGCCATATTGGGTGACTGTACCCAGCAATCTCCTCTCCTAGCTGTCGAGGCAGGCAGGCATGATAGAAGCTTTTATTAGTGTCGTACAAGTTTTTTTTTTTGTTGTTGTTATTGCTAGAGTTTTAATCTGTAGGCAGCTAGAATAGTGTTTCGTGGAGCACTTCCCACAAAATGCATCCATAAAGAACATAGGACTTTACTTGTATTCACAAATGATTCAAGTGCCATTTCTCTTACCATGTTTCACCAAAGAATTTCTTAAATTGTTTGTTAGAGTAAGGATTTACTTTACATTGAAAATTTTTTTAACAAAAAAAATTACAGGCATTAAAAATTTGATTTGGTCCATAGGATTTTTTTTTAATTCTTAATTTTACTTGAATTTGTTTAAGCCATCAGATGATGTTCTTTAATATATTAAATTTTATTTCTTGTTTTCTAACTTGAGATTAATTAAAATGCTATATATTATTAATATTTATAACAAAGAAAAATATTAAAAAAAATGCTGAACAATATTTATTTCCTAGGAGATTATAAATCACAGGAAAAAATTTTTATAATCATGTTGAAAAAATTTGCAACTCTATATTAACATAGAGCATATCGAAAATTTGCACTTCGATGGAGTACAGTCAAACAATATGGTGACCGAGCTTTCCTGCCAAGCATGTTCTGACAACATCAAAGGTTCCGCCTTGGAGTGAGCCTACTGTCTAACTATACTGTGCTATTACCTTGAAGACTCGTTGCTTCCATTTCTTTTGCAGACCATTTCTCTAGCAACAGAAATCCTGTATGATCCTGTACATCAATAAACCTGAAAAAGCACTGTCCATCAGTTGATTGCTCTTATGAAGCTGCTGTTTCTCCTTTATTAATTTATTTTCAAAGACCATCAAGTGTCCTCCAATGCTTGCTTTTTGAAGTGAAATTGTCTAAGCTGCTTGATTTTATTCCCTCATTGATCACCTTTTCCTTACTTTATTTGCCTATATCCTGGCAAAATTCTTGGATAAAGTATCTCATTTAATTCGAGGTTGTCAAAGGATTACCTCTCAAATCACTAATGAATCTGCAGGTTGAAACATGATGGACAACTTGGAACAGATCACCTATGACTGTAGTATTTCTTCAAGAATATGATTTATTTCAGAGGAGATCTCGAAAGATATTTTAAGTTAAAGAGGATGACATAACTTGTTACATAGTTTTTTTGTTTTTGTTTTAATTGTAGATACCGACTACATACAGAATTTGTTTTATCACTAGATGAGCAGTTACTCAGGATTTGAAATTCAAAACTGCAAATAACTGCCTTTCGTCTTTAACAAACTATGTGCATGCCATTGCATCACAACGAATCTGCATCTTATAAAGAATAGAGAATTAGTCCAAGAATCAGTCAACCATGTTGGTGAACACTCGATATAATTCTGAATCTTGGATTATCGTGAGGCTCCAGCTAACTTCTCCCTAGACGAGTGGTCAGCCTTCTTACCCTGCATATGAATGCATTATCGCTTGGTTTCCTTGACAACCCACAACAGACTTCTAAAAAATCCTATAAAAAAATTTTTCAACATTTTATGAAGAACAAGATTAAGTAAAACAATTTTGGACATTGAAAAGGAACCCTAAAATTTTCCCTTCTATCCTCCACGATGTACCAATAACATTGCCAGCCATATTTTTTGTGTATGTAGCTGTTTACCTGACCTCAACCTAATACCAGTTCAGCTGTTAAAAAGGTGAATTTTTGTTTTGAAAGGAATAAACTTTGACTAGCTCATTATTATGTTTTATTAAAAATTTAAGAATTGAATTTGTTTATAAAGAACTATTTGCTTTGTTGTGGTTAGGCAGCCTTTCATAGTTAGGGAGAAGTTAATGGGAGCCTCAACGTAAGTGATTCTAGTTTTAATCCTCAGTTGGTAAATACAGTCGCAAATGCTGATGTATTCATGCCTGGCATTTCTAACAGCCTGAATCCTTGTTTCTGTCTTGGGAACCAGGTAAGGCTTATTGCTGTAATGCTTTAAAGCATCTAAACATGCAATCAACATTTAAAGTTTGTAAGCACAGCGCAGCACTGGCTTTATTCAAAACCACTGAACCGACAGAAAAATTGTTCAACAGAATTTATTTTTATTTTTGTTCAACCTTTGGCAGCAAGCACAGCAGCTAGTCGATGTGGCAGAGAGCCAATAAGTCCTCAGAAGGTGGTTGCAGGTATCTGGGACCATTCAGCGATCAGTGCATCCCGTAATTCCATCACTGTGCGTGGTGAAGGGTCCAGCTTGCAGACATGGCGATCGAGATGGTCCCACAAATGTTCAATGGGGTTGAGGTCCGGGGAGTTTGGTGGCCATGGGAGTAGCTTGAAGTCAACTTCATGCTCCTCGAACCAGCCGTGGACAATTTTGGCAGTATGGCAGGGAGCATTGTCCTGTTGAAAGGTGCCATCACCCTGAGGAAACACTGCCGACATGACAAGGTGTACCTGGTCTGCCACGATCGTCAAATAACGTACAGCATTCAGTGTACCCTCCAGTGGTATCAGACCATACCTTGAAAATACCCCCCAAACAGTCACACCTCCCCCACCAGCCTGTCTGCCAACGATGGTTGATCGGTGAATTCTCCATCGTCAGTCCACTCTGTTCACCAGAAACCGCAACTCAGAGAAAGCAAAAAGCAACCCTTTGCCACTCGGCCAAGGTCCAATGGTGATGGTCCATTGCGGATTGGAGGAGTTTTCCGCGATGCACAGGCGTCAACATGGGTGCTGTTACCATATGCCTGCTCCGGAGCCCCAACCTCAAGAGGGATCGTTGCACTGTCTTGCTGACACGCCTAATGGCCCCACTGTTCAGTTGCTGTGTCAGTTGCTCAACAGTGGCATGCCGATTGGTCTTGGCCAGGCGTCGTAACAGACGCTCGCCTCTAGGATCAGTGGAACATGGGGCCCCACAGTTACCTCTTCGGTTGCTCAAAACTGTCTGGTTTGTCCAGTCGCAGTACACTTTCACAACAGCAGCCCTAGAGCAGATCATAAAGGTGGCTATGTCTAAAATGCTGCCAATGATCATCCCCTTTTGGAGGTCCGACAGGTCACTTGCTCTGCCCATGACTGCGACAATTGCTGTGTTAACGGATACTACTACACATCTGCCGTTGTCAGCTTTTAATGATATGCAATGATTTTTCATCTGCA
>JAHWFO010066714.1:0-16651 GCA_023313115.1 Rhysida immarginata | reverse complement strand
TCTTGAATCCTGCACCGTTTTTGTGAAACTTGATCATTTTACGAACTTCCTGAGAATGAATTTTGTTTTTGCCCATCTTTCAGGACACTTCAGGATTAAAACACTTCACAATAAGTGATATTTTCACCTAAATAATGTTGGCATAGGATGTATTTCTACTTTCATTTCGTATTCAATTCTTGTTTTACTAAGAACTAAACTTACTTTTAAATGGGGGTATGAATACTTTTGTTCAGCAGAATTCTGTTAATAATTTGTTCCTCTTTTATGTTTATTATTTCTATTTGTATTAAATATATTGAAATCTAATTACAGGGTCGGGACACATTAATATGAACACCTGCTAGTATCCGGAATATCCACCTTTGGCGGCAAGCACAGCAGCTAGTCGACGTGGCAGAGAGTCAATAAGTCCTCGGAAGGTGGTTGCAGGTATCTGGGACCATACGGTAATCAGTGCATCCCATAATTCCATCACTGTGAGTTGTAGAGGGTCCAGCTTGCGGATATGATGATCGAGATGGTCCCACAATGTTCATTGGTGTTGAGGTCCCGGGAGTTTGGTGGCCAAGGGAGTAGCTTGAATTCATCCTCATGCTCCTCGAACAAGTCGTGGACAATTTTGGCAGTATGGCATGGAGCATTGTCCTGTTGAAAGGTGCCATCACCCTGAGGAAACACTGTCGACATGAAGGGGTGTACCTGGTCTGCGACGATTGTCAAGTAACGAACAGCATTCAGTGGACTCAGACCATACCACGAAAGCATCCCATAAACAGTCACACCTCCCCCAACAGCCTGTCGTCTGTCGAGCGTCGGGATGCCTGTTCTCAGATGCTTCCCGGCGAATTCTCCATCGTCCGTCCACTCTGTTCACCAAAAACCGCGACTCGTCAGAGAAAGCAACCCTTCGCCACTCGGCCTAGGTCCAGTGGCGACAGTCCATTGTGAATTGGAGGCGTTTTCGGCGATGCACAGGCATCAACATGGGTGCTGTTACCATACGCCTGCTCCGGAGCCCCGACCTCAAGAGTGATCGTTGCACTGTCTTGGTGCTGACACGCCTAATGGCCCCACTGTTCATTTGCTGTCAGTTGCTCCACAGTGGCACACCGATTGGTCTTGGCCAGGCGTTGTAACCGACGCTCGCCTCTAGCATCGATGGCCCGTGGGGCCCCACAGTTACCTCTTCGGTTGCTCGAAACTGTCTGGCTCGTCCAATCGCAGTACACCTTCACAACTTCTGCCCTAGAGCAGTTCACAAAGATGGCCGTTTCTGAAATGCTGCCCCCCTTGGCCCGATAGCCAATGATCATCCCTTTTTGGAGGTCCGACAGGTCACTTGCTCAGCCCATGACTGCGACGATTGCTGTGTTAACGGATGCTACTACACGTCTGCTGTTGTCAGCTTTTATCCCAGAATCATTCCAACATGGACGAGGAGAGGTGGTCATATTAATGTGTCCCGACCCTGTATGTTTGATGCTCTTTCAGATGGTTAAAACTGTTCCTCACAATGTAATTGTGAAACTATGAAACTTGGCTGTGGTGTGAATACCATTGTGAGGCAGTATACGTTTGTTCTCCAGGACAGCATTTTTTTCACAAGCAATTTTTATTAATTCATACTGTTATTTTCACAGCAGCAGATCATGACATTTCATTTGGTCACAGTATCCTTTTACCACATTCACTCAGTCAGATCCCAGTCATCTAATTGCTACATCCATTTTATCCCAGAATCACATTCTTAACCAGTGAAATGGACACGTTCATTGTTTTTTCCAAAACATTTCACGCTTCTAAAAGAAATGTATGGAATTCGATAGATTTCTCTTATCACAGCTGTTATTGTCTCGCCATCTAGATGCAACAATCTCCTGCAAGTTTCCTGTGGAAACATGACATTTTATTTAAAATAACCAAATGTGAATGCACTGCTGTCTGTTTTTTAAATTATTCTTTAATTTGGGATACCAAAAATAACTGAAGATGAGACCAGATGAGGCTCGAAAATATTCTTAAATTTTATAATTTTTTCCATTATTTTATTATTTTTTTTTTAATTTAAGGGATATTTTCATTCCAATGTTATTTTGCCTTTTCACTTATATCTCGAATTACATCTTCATACCTCACATCAGCGTTACATCAAATTTCGTTCAAAATGAATCTCCCAACCAAAATCTACCATCTCAGTGATTGTGACCACAACATCCCATCACATGTCCAAAATAGAAAAACTGTTTAACAATATCTGAAAACGTCAACATCACAAGTTCACCCAGAGAATACCTACAAAAAGTACAAGTGATCATACCTACCATCTCAGTAAACAACGACAACATTTCTGTCTGTACGCATGCAGACAAAATATATTATGTATTTTTATTCATTTCATATTCAGTCTAAAAGAGATAAATCAACTGAAATCTATCGGGTCGAACGTGGTTGACAAGAGCCGCGATTTCATCTTTCCAAAATAGCGTTTCTTGGCAGACATCAATCTTCTCTGCTGAGTGATGACATCTCAAATAAAATAGACGTGCGAAGAAAGGACAACATATGCAGATTAAACAAACTCAATTCTGAACTTTAATTGCATTAATTATTTGCTTTTTATTACAAAAAAAGGATAATGATAATGAATTTGAAAGGGGTGGTTGTCAAAGAACCAAGCACTGCGACCTCAGGTCTATTGTACTATCCCCAAATGATGATGAGAGAACGATTATGAACGTAAACAAACACAAACATCCGCGACTCGCTGGTGTCGAGAGCGGAAAGACCTGTGCCTTAACCCTCTCGGCCACCGAGCCGGCAAAAAAAAAAGGATAACATGTACAACGATCTTTCTCTTGGCACCCATGACAGAATAAAAATACGGGAGCTCAAAAGGCACATATCGAAAATTTACACATTATAAGTATGGAAGCCTAAAATGAACATACATAAAAAAATACAAAAATGATTTGCAAGCTTATCATACATAACTCAACGAATTTACATAAGAAAGAACGAAGAAGAGCAACATATATATCCAAATTAACAATAATTAACAAATAGCTTCTACATTCAATACTGTATCTTCAGTTGACATTTTTATTAAGTTAAAATAAACGAGAAGAAAACAAACAGGAAAGTGTACATGTGCATATGAGAATGCGGCTCTTGTCATCGTGGGGGGGGGGGGGGGCGCAGCCAAAACCGCTTTGGAGCCGACTTCGCTCTAGCGGACCGTGTTCGACTGGGTCCGTACTGTATGTGCAGCAGTAGAAGCCGGCCCTTTAGGCCTGGTACAATTAAGACAACGATCAGGCGGCGGTGACTGAATCGATCGAATAAAATGGTCGCTTGTGGAATGAAAATGGTTGTCAGCAACATACTGGCGAACTGCTAGCGACATGCGGAGGCTACCGCTGGTTGCTATTGCCTCGATCAAGCCAGGTTTAATCCAGGCAACAAGGTTGCCTCCTCACTCGATCATGTGATTGATAATAGCCAATGACCATCTACCTCCTGCATTTCGTGTTTCAAAACAACATGGCTGATCAAGTATTGATGGATAGCACGACCTGGACCACGGAAACAATAACTCCACAAACAAGTACCATAATTTCTTTGATGCTTTCACCGACATCCATCCCCATCTTTGCCTGTCGTAATAATTATGTCATTTCCAAATCATCATTTAATTGTTGCTGCTTATAAGCCGTTGCCGCTCTGTTGAACAAAATGGTTTTCACATTTACGCTATCTGTTGCCTCAAAACGGGCAATAAAAATATTTGCACTGATGTCATCTGTCGAAGCAACGTGATGTTTCGCCACAATTTGCTTCGACATTGTTGTTGCATTTGCGCCGGGCCTTAGATCAATCGACGACTTCAATTTGTGCATTGCATTTGTGTTGGACAAGAATGCCAAACTACAGCAAAGGATGGCACTTGGGTAGCAGGCTTCTGCTGTCTCAACCTTTTGAGTTTCTGCCATGGGCGGGGCTACAATTATGACATCATCACAAGTGATGACGAGAAAGAGCAGTGAGCACGCCGCATGCCACCACATCATGCAACTAGAAAAAACTAACGCATCTTAATGCATGCTGTAGGCATGTTGATTTCTTTTATTTTGGTCTACAATGCGTGCGTCTGAATCGTTTCTGAGAACATTTTCCCCTAATGATAAAAAAATAATGTTTACTAATGTGAAAACGTGTGGCAACTCCGTAGTTTCATAGAGGATAGATTAGAGTACACTGCTTGATTGAACATAAAGACCACAGATGAATTTTATACATGGCTTTCAAAACATAAAGATCAGGAGTCTCGTGACCTATGGAATACTAAGAATGAAATCAGCTGAAGGAAAGTATGTTGTTTTTAAGGTAGGTTGCCATATTTAAACTGATGTTCATCTGAAATTATTATACAGTTTTTGCACTCCCTACAAAATTAATGTTCAACTCGTCAAGTAAAATGCCCAGTCATTGTATTTTGTGTAGGCAGATTTCAGGTGCCAGCATAATACAGTACCAATACGCATAACGTAAATAAAAAGTCTAAAAAACCGTCAAGAAAGCACACAAATTTTCCTACAACTTGTTTGCTGCAAGTAAGAGAATCCCTGATTGCTGCAGGTAAACTATAGTTAACTATACCAGGTTGTTTATACTCTGGTATTGTTATGAAAACATCCAGCATTATTCTTGTGACTGTTCTAATAATTGCAAAACTGAGTGGCCAAATTATTATGACCACCCCCTTAATACAGTGTTGGGCCACCTTTCGCTCTTATTACTGCTTGCATTCTTCGGGGCATGGATTCTATGAGATGTTGGTAGGTTATAGGAGGAATTTTAGACCAACTCTGAAGAACTGCACTTTCCAATTCCTGCAGATTTGATGGTGCTGGATTCCGCTGCCTGATGGCCCGTTCAATCTCATCCCACAAATTCTCAATGGGATTGAGATCTGGCGATTGTGCAGGCCAACGAAGCTAGGTAAACTCTCCGGCATGTTCTTCGAACCATCTGAGGATGATGCCGGCCTTATGACAAGGAGCATTGTCCTGCTGGAAGTATCCATCCCCGTCAGAGTACACCATTAATATAACGGGATGTACTTGATCTGCGACAATACTTAAATAATCTTGGGCACACGTCCGTGCAGAGGAATCAAAGGACCCAAACAATGCCAAGAAAACATCCCCCAAACCATAATACTGCCGCCACCAGCTTGCAGTGTTGTGGCGATGCAGGTGGGGTCCATGATTTCGTGTTCTTTTCTCCGTATTCTAACCCTGTCATGTGCATGATGCATTTGAAATCGTGACTCATCGGACCACATGACCCTTTTCCAGTCATCTACTGTCCAATCCTTGTGCTCCTTGGCGAACTGCAGACGTCTGCTCTTGTTGAAGGCTGACAGTAGAGGCTTTCGAACTGGTCGTCGGCTTCCATAGCCTAAATGGTGTAATGAGCGGCGAACAGTTCGTTCAGAGGCGGTCACAATTTGTCCTTGATTAAGATTTGCCACTACTTGACGCACTGTTGCTCTTCTGTCGCTCTGGACAGCTCTGGCCAATCTTCTTTCAGCTCGAGCATTGAAGAGCCTGTGACGACCACCCGCTTGACATTGAGAGCTGGCTTTTTTGCTTGGTAGTCCACTCTCTGTAAACATTAATAACTGCTGCCCTTGAACACTTCACAAGTTCAGCTGTTTTGCTGATACTGGTTCCGACACTGCACGTGCCGACGATCATCCCGCGTTCAAACTCAGTTAAATCACGTTTTTTGCCCTCCTCGTCGCAAAAAACACAGTGCAACTGATGGTTCACCTCACCTGCATTCCTTTTTTATAGCTATCTAGCCCTCTAGCGGCAGTGCTGTGACGTAATAGCTCATTTGCCTAAAACTGTCAGGTGGTCATAATAATTTGGCCACTCAGTGTATATTACTTAGTTAATATTAGTCTAATCTCAGATCTAATGTGCTGCCTTTAAATTATATGTAGAGAATTGCTGTTATTGGTGTTTCATAACTCACAAGGAGAGGTCGTGAAGCCGATTTTGATGAAACTTGGTAGGGTTGTAGAGCAAGCCTCCCTGAATATAGTGATACCTCCTTTTGCCCGTAGATGGCCAACTGATTTCGAGATATTTGAGGTTAAAGTTCATCAATTGCATAAGTATAGTTGATTTAACGTAAACAAACAAGAGCTTCCATAGCGTAGTGGATAAGGCAGTTGATTACGATGCCGTCGGTCCGGGTTCGATTCACGTTGAAATTTTTTTTTTCTCTCCGATTTAACATCGTATTTTTAAATAGCATTTAACGTTATTAATCCTGTCCATAAACTGCCCAAATTAAAGTTTTAATTAATTAATTGTTACAGTTGTCATATAATGCGTCATTAGATGGAGTCTATGTTTTCGATTTTGATGACGTTATTAGTAAATAACCCGCCGCTAATTCTGCTTTTACACGCTTTTATTTAGCTTGAAATCTCTGTTTGTTTGGGTGGAATTTTGTAATCGATATTAAAGTTACTTCCTATTAACTGATTGACTTGAAAATTTGCACACTTACTTCCTCCTGATGACAATACATGAATCAATTAAAAAATCCATTAAATAATTGATCAATTAGTGGCAATTAATTAATTTAATTTTTATATAAAGACTTTACCAATAGATGGCGTTAAAGTGTATTTTAAAATTTTTTTTTACCCGATTACTAATTGTTTATGTATATCATATTAATAAAAAATAATCGTGTAAATTTTAACAAAAAAAATTTAAATAATCATAATTATTTTTCTAAATACAAAATAAACAAATAAATAAATAAACATATAAATAAACAAATAATCATCTTTCTATAGCATTTTCAAGACCATAATTTATAACGAAAATATTTTAATTTATAACGAAATTATTTTAAGAATAAATCATAAGATGCTCACTTCGTTTAACATTATGTAGGAATGTTTATAAATTCTAGAGCTTTTATTTGTTCAAACATATAAAGAATACTAGTCTCTCCATTTCACCTGTCAGTTCTTCAAGTTTATTCGTTTAATTTCTTTTATTACGTTAGTTTTTTTTACCTTCACGACAACGTGCGACCTCATACAGCCCAGAAGACTAACACGCTATTGTAGTAGTCTTTCTGGGACATCATCGAACAGCCTCCCTACAGCCCGGAACGTGGTCTAAGCGACTTTTATGTCTTTCCTCATTAGAAGGAACACCTAAAAGACCGACGATTCACTTCAGACGAGGAGGTGAAACACTTCGCGACAACATGGCTGAACACGCAAGGACAGGATTTTTACTAGGAGGGAATATTCGAATTCATCCCACAAACCGACAAGTGCCTAAATCTATATGGAGAGTATGTCCAAAAATAACCTAATGTATATACTATCAGTTGGCTCTAGGGGAAAGGGGGCATAGCGGACTTGTTAGTAAAATGGATGACAGCAAGCTTTCTATGTTAAGTGCTGGCAAAATGTCAGTTTTTGTAACTACACTTTAGCCCACTTATTACGAACTCTCTTAATACGAAATACCGTTTAGTACGAAATTATTGTCTGGCCCGACCCTGTCGATGTAATTTACATGTAAAATTGACCCGATAATACGAACATTTTTATATGAAAATACGGTTATTATAAAAAATTTTTTTGTGTAAAACAAGGTTTTTTAAATAAAATACGAGGTTTTTTCACGATAATAAGGTGTCAAATCGTAAGTTGAGATTTGGAAAAAAAAATTTGGTCTGGGGGGGGGGGCCCGCCCCCCAATAGAAGAGCGGCCGTTGAAAACCTCTTCGTTTTAAGCATAAGTACAAGATCAACAATTTTCCATAATAAACGTGTAAAAATGGTCACATCATTTATTTTTAAACATATATTTTTAATATTATAGTTCAAAATTGTTTATTAACGTAAGAAATTACGCAGGAATTAACTTTTTTAAGAAGCCAATGCCAACTATGGCGTCGGACCCTGGATAACAATGTGATCGGACGAAAACCTGAAGAGATCATTTAAATTTCATACTGTGAAACTCTTTACAAAAGCCACAAATATGGATAATAATTTGCTTTTATAAGTTAAGCAATTTACGGTGATAATTTTTTGACTTAATAAACGTTAGAAATTTTGATAGGCAACGTCAGAAAAACTAACATGGATGTTTAATCAGCAACCAAAAGTCGTAATTGTTAAACTGCAAAACATCAATGTTTTGTAATTTCTAAGTCCATATATTATTTGGAAATAATATATGTCCTAGTATATATACGTATTCCTTCATTACAATACATTAACATAAACAGTTATTCAATATCAATAGATAATGATTTCAAACGGGTTTAAGAAAATCGAAATGAAACATCGATGGTGCAAAAGCATCGAAAATTCGATGGCCAAAACTTTTTGAACATCGATACCTTCGGCTACTCCATTTCAGCCATGCATTACTAATAAGGTGCGCCCCAAAAGTATAGGAAATACAGTTATTCTTTAATATCTTAAAGAAAAACAAATGAAACGAACAGAAATAAATTTGGTAAACAAAACATCCTTATGAAAAATAGTATAAACAAAGTAGATGAGGATAGAACAAATTATTGTTTATGGAATTTGAAAAAAAAACAAAAACTGCTGTCCCAAAGTATAGGAAGAGTATATGATGTTAGAAGGGGGAGGTGGATGAACATCCTCCTCTCCCTTCTGACTCCATATGGGGCATACACAAAACTGAAATGAAACCTTCTCATTTGCATATCACAAATTTTGAACTTGCATCCAAAATGCCACGAAGCAAACACTTCATTAGTGATGAAATTCCGGACATTTGGAGACTGAAGTCAGAAGGCAAGAAAATTGGTGAAATTGCAGCAAAAATCGGACGTTCATATGGAGGAGTGTATAAAGTAATTGCTAAAGGAAACGACTATGGTCCAAAACCATGATGCGGAAGACCTCGAGCAACCTCCACACGAGGTGACAGACGTCTGATGCGAATGGCTGCATTAAGTGAACTGTCGGTGAGAGCCATAACTCGACAAGCAGGCCTTCAAATTTCCAAGAGCACTATGCACAGAAGACTGTCCAACGAGCCACACCTGAAATATGAAAACTTTCAGAGACAACTACCACTCAAGCCTTAACATCGCGCTGCAAAACTTGCATGGGCAAAAGACCACATGTCTTCGAAGGACGAATGGCTGTCTGTCATCTTCAGTGATGAAAAAAAGTGGAACCTTGATGGCCCTGATGACTGGGCATATTATTGGCACGATTTGCGAAAAGAACCCCGAACGCGTTTTGCGACAACATGGAGGTGGATCACTCATGACATGGGGTGCTTCTGCATTCAACGGAACGACGTTGGCCCTTCTCTCTGGACGACAAAAATCTGAAAACTACCAGGAAACATTGCAAGAGCATCTCCTACATTCAACTTGTGGGAGAAAATTGGGAATTCCAGCATGACAACGTGCCAACACACTCATCGAAGTCCACCCGCGACTGGTTACAGTCAAAGTAGATTTTAAAACCATGACTTGGTCAGCAAGAAGCCCTGACCTCAACCCCATAGAGAATCTATGAGGGGTCATGGCTAGAGAAGTCTATGCCTCAGGAAAGCAGTATGAAACTGTCCATGCCTTAAAAGCTGCAATTGAGAGCAGTTGTAATGGTCTTGATCCAGGACTTTACCTAAACTTGATACTCTCCATGAAAGATCGCGTTTTTGAGGTCACAAAATCTAATGGAAAACACATTGGACGTTAACATTACAAATATCGCAATCGAGTGTAGCTTACTTTCTTATTTTGTTAAAAATGTAACTCTTCCTATACTTTTGGGACAGCATTTTTTTTTTTTCAAATTCCATAAACAACGGTTTGTTCTGTCCTCATCTACTTTGTTTATACTATTTTTCATAAGGATGTTTTGTTACCAAATTTATTTCTGTTCGTTTCACATGTTTTTCTTTGAGATATTAAAGAATAACTGTATTTCCTATACTTTTGGGACGCACCTTAAATCTAATCGAGGCTCGCAAATAAAAAATTTTCCTAAGAAATTGAGCATGCAAACGTGCAACTTTTTTTCTTTTTTGTGTATTTTCTTAAAGGATGCGTGCGCATACCGCATTGAATGAATTAAGATCGGTTTTGATGAATTAAGATGATGCTTTGGATGAATTGCTAAATTACTTTTATAAATGGAAAGATCATGTAAGCAAAAAATTAATTGTTAAGAGTAAGCAAACTATGATAAGAGATTATTTTGTTAACGATAACACAGAATAACAATAAAAGATAAATTGTCTATTTTTTGTCTTTTTCTGATATTACGAAACTCTGATATTACGAAAAGATTTTTGGTTTCGTAGGATTTGGTATTAAACTGGTTAGAGTGTATTATGTTCATATTTGTTATCCTTTCACTTCCTGTTTATTTCATCCGGTTTGGAAAAGAACCGACCACATGGTTCCTGTTTATCATTTTTGTGACAATCTGAACTAAAGTAATCCTATAACTTTTGCTCTTATGACTTATAGTAAATATTAAATTAAAATTTCAAAGCATTAACCACGTTTATTAAGTTTGTATAAGCTTTCATTTAAGCATTGGTATAATCTTGTAGCTTTAAAGAATCCTATCCCACGACTCCTTTTTTATAAGGATGAAGTGTGGGGCATAAAGTTCCAAAATCAATGGGGCAAAATGGATTACAGTTTTGCCTTTTTTTTGTTACATACGTAAGGTAAACCGGGGGAAGGTGGGAAGGTTGAAGCCAAATTGACAATTAAAAAAAATTGTAAGTGAAAAAATTAAATTTTATTTTAAAAAATATGATTGACCAAGAGCAACATTTTTAAGAATTTTCAAAACGAAAGATCAATATTAAGTTTGATAGAACATGAAGTTATCAATGCCTTCATCAGTCCACCTTACCCCAGGACACCGGGGTAAGGTGGATAAACGTCTATAATGTTGCTAATGGCCGATCAGTGAGGCTATGCCTTCATTCAATAGCCTTTACTTAACACCTCCACCAACCAAAAAACTACATTTTTACAATCGTTGTTCAAATTTGTAGATCAGAATGACTTTTATGGTGTCTTAGATGGTAGGGTTTTTACTCACCAAGCTGGATGTTATTGCTTGCAGAATTTTTTTTTTCCTTCCCGTTGATACAGCCGAAATCGATGGAATGGAAATAACTAAAGGACAAATATGATCGTCTAGTGGAAATGAATGAAAACAGATTTAAAAAATTTTTTTCGCGGTAACAGCATAACATTATCCACCTTCCCCCGGCTTACCTTACTGCCCAAGCTCAAACAGCCATTAACGGTTTTAGAAAAAGGGGATTTTTTTCCACTGAACCCTGATGTATTTGAAGACTATGAATTTTCCCCATCACTCCAACTGTTTTGCCTGTGGACGAGCACAATAATACACCTGCCACTAGCCAGGTGAATTCGCTGGTTACTCCTACCAGTAGCCATATCAACCCATTGGCAGTTCCTTCAATTTGTGTCAGAGTTTCACTATATCAAATTTCACCACTGCCAAAATGCAAAAGGCCTGATTCGACAGACCAAAAGAAAATGTGGAAAGGCTTGTGAGATTACAACCTCATCCTACAAACAAGCACTGGCACATCAAAATTCTAAGAAACCTGCAGAGCAGAAGATAAAGAAAAGGGGCAGGCCCAAGAAGAACATCAGTGAAAAATACAAATCGAGCGACGATCCAAATTGTTTCTTTTGTTCAGAACCTTTTTCACAGTGACATAATGAGAAGGTTGGATTCAATGCAGTAGCTACAAACAGTGGCCTCATGACAAATGTGCATCTGTAACTGAAAAAACTAAAAATTTCATCTGTAGTAATTACAAGTAAATGGTCCGATGTGCCCCAGAAGACCAACACACTATTGAAGTTACCAAGTTGTAAAAAAAAAAAAATGGAATCATTTAACCAATTTTTTTATGTTTTTTATTTCATGACCTAAAATTAGCAGGTCCGTTATGTCCTATTGGTTGTATGAAATAAAATGTACATGTTTCACTGCAGCTTTCTAACCTTGATTTTTTGATCACCCCTCGTATCCATAAAATATATTTCTAACCATTCATTTTTAAACAATTTTCATGACAAACAAAATTAATAAAATTTCATAGTAAGGTCAGTTGAGCCGGCCTGGTGTCCGAGAAGGCTAGGGCGTAGGCTTTCTAGTTCTCAAGTCCACCTGGTCGTGGGTTCGAATCCCGCCGTGGGCATGGATGTTTGTGTTTGTCCCAGGCTGCATACAAATGTAACTTGTGTAAAAGGCGCAAAATGACCTTAGTAGTCGACGCCAAAAATTCTAATAAACCAAACCTAATAATAAGGTCAGTTGAGTAATTTCTAATCGATAATCTTCGAGGGTGTTTTGAATAGTTTTGTCTCCCACGATTTTGTGATGATTCATGACATGATTTCAGTTTTTTTTCCAGAAAATTTTTTTGTCCTTTGCTACTTTTTTGTAAGCCTACTTCATTTTAATTGTTTATTTACTTGATTTATTCGCCTGGCTGTTTGATTCCTCATCTGCTTATTGGATTGTGTGTTCTGTTTTCACCCGATTCTCATCATTCACGAAGTGTTTCAGAGCACTAACTTGTTTTTTTCTGCTGTATTTTTATCGTTCTCCACCAGATGGCATTTGGGTAACCCCGACCGATTATTAAGCGCCTAAGTCGGCGGGAAGCCAATCAGCAATTGATCTCTGCAGATGAACCAGACAGGAGCGGACTTGTCGTGTGCACGAGATTCAACCGGCCCTGGAATCCATTCCGGTTGAATATAAGGTGATGCAACTGACAGGGAAGAGGGAGAACGGGAAGCGAAGTGATGCTCTTTTGTTGAAATGGAGAAACAAACATGTAGGTCATTACAAAACTCTACTTCGATACCGAACGCAATTGCGAATTTAACATTTCATGTAAAGCATACAGAACATCAACATGCACCCAGAACATCATAAACATCATCTAGAATGCTTTGGGCGTGTGCAAACGACCCAAAAGAGCCAAAAATACTTAATTTTAATGCTTTCTCGACCAACGTTATAAAATCAGTAGATCGATTATGTGGCCGCCATCTTTGGGGCAATTTGAAGGTGACAAAAAGTGGAATTAATCTCTATTGTTAGTGTAGACGCCATTACTGTGATTGGGAGAACAACATCGCCAACCAAAGCGCAATTACTATATATCCGCTTTGTCGGCAGCCTTCTCCATCGACATTGTGCTTGCCATTGATGTGAATAAAAGAACATCATTGGTGCTTGCAGTCTGAAATTTCTTAAGCGGTATCTCCCAAATTTAAAGGACAAGTACCACTTAAAAACTAATTTTTGTCTAAATAATCTAGAGATAAATTAATGTAGTAAGATTAAAAATTGCCAAAAATCTCTCTAAATATAAAAAACTGCGTTTATATGCGTATTTCGTAAAATCCGTCGCGCTCCATTTTGAATCCCCGTGACGTCATCGACCTGCTTCTATGACCAATAATCGTTCTTTCTCTTTCCTTTCCAGGCACATGAAGTTTTGACAGTCGTCCGGACGTTTGATAGGGATCTCAAGGGAGACACGCATGACTCCTTTGCCTTATCAATACAGTCTGAAACATTGCTATGGAATCAAGGCATATTTCAAAGTAACTTTTCAAATTATCCATATATCAAAATGCTGAATGTTACATATGTTTGTAAACCATAAAGATGTTTAATGAAACAAACAAACAAAAAAACAAAAACATTGTTTGATCAATAAACAAATAAATCCATTAATTAACTGTAACAGTTCTATGGAATCACAAATAAAAGTTTAAAGAAAACTACAATTCAATATTTAGTTGAACCACCTTTTGCGGAAATTAATTGAAACACTTTGTTAGGCATTGGTTCAACTAGCTTTTGGAGAACTGGGAGTTTTATGTTGTCCCATGCCTCTAAAATTGCGAGTTTCAGCTCGTTAACATGATCAAACTGTTTCTTTTTAGCATAAATTTTCGATACCATGATACCCCATAAATTTTCTATGGGGTTCATGTCCGGGCTTAATGATGGCCAATTAATTACTTCAATTTTTTCATCAACGAACCATGTTTTCATTGCTTTTGAAACATGGCAGCTTGCGTTGTCTTGTTGAAATTTCCACGTTGGGCCACCAATCAAAGGGCCGAACGGTACTAAATGATCATAAAGCAATGTCTGATACTTTCTGGAGTCCAATCTTCCTTCCACAAACACAAGATCTGATTTACCGTTGTAGCCAAATGCTGCCCACACCATGACAGATCCCCCTCCAAAGTTCCTGCTGAACTGAATGTTAGTCGTGGTTTTCTAAGACATTTGGAATACTTGACGTTGGTGTTGTCGTGAAGACTTCTGCAGACAGTCTGGTGGGACACTTCTACAGGTACTCATAATTGTTCTTTCGTTGCCATATGAAATATTCTTCTGTGATCTCTAGTGTTGAGCTTTTTAGCCTTATATCTTCTTTTGGAAGTACCATAATTGTCACCCTTTGACAAAAAATTATAAACTGTTTTCTGAGATCTTCCTATCTTTTTAGCAATTGCTCTTTGACTTAATCCTTGAGCATGAAACTTGATCATATTTCTGATTTTCAAGCTCTGTAAACACTGAACCGCCTGGCATTGTGGTGAAAGAAAACATCTACTTTCCACTAACAAATAACTTTTGCAAGCAATAAAAGGTAATTTGCATATGGTTCAGTTTCATTTTCAGAAGGTAGATATAATATTTTAAAGGTTTTCACTTCTGATTCCATAGAATTGTTCCATTACGGATTTTTTTTTTTGGAATAAATTTTGCAATATCTTAAAAATAACACACATGATAACGCTTAAAAATAATACAATATAAAATCTTAATCAAATTTCGAAAAAAAAATTTTTTTTAAAGGTTCACAACGGATAGACATCTCCAAGGATGCCACTGCTAGTCTAAATAAAGTCTTACTTACATAATCTTACTTCAGATGAAGACTTGATGTTGTTGAAATTTCCACTCTTCTCTCGATGTCTTGAAGCAAAATTTGGCCATCCATCACTTTGTGTAGTCTATCGGTCGCCGATTCTTCTATTTACTTCCTTCCCATTTGCCCAATACAGCACGGAGCTAAAGGAGTGGTTCCTCTGTCGTCTGCTAACTCTCCATTATCTCCAGTTGCTGATCATTTTTAAAGATTTTCAAGAAATTGTTAAGTACTAAGAATTCTCTGAAGAATTGTTAATCCTGAATAACAGGAATTCTGTGCATTGAATTCTATATTGCACAAACATCCTTCTTCTTCTATATATATATAAAGAAGGATGGTTGTTTGTTTGTGGGTTTCTGGGTTTGTTTGTGGGTTTGTTTGTTTGTTTTTTATACAAATCTACAGTTTTATTCTGATCTTGATAAGATTTCGCATACATGATCTTCAAACCATGAGGAAGGTCACTGTCTATCTCAGATTTCTAAAAAATAATAATTATTTATAAAAAATCGATATTCATGGTTATAGCAGGGCATATTAATGAGAAATATCTCATGACCAACAATGCAAGATAAAGTTTGTGCAACAATAGGTATCAACAATGGTATCAACACGCAATTCACAAACACTCTGCACGGACCAACAATATATATCTCATGACCAACAATAGAAGGAAATGTTTGTGCAACAATAGGTATCAACAATAGTGTCAACACACAATTCACACTACACTTGGACCAGCAACAGATATCTCATGACCAACAAAGCAATGCAAAGTTTGTGCAACAATAGGCCCATCGTGTTCGCATCAACAATAGTCTCAATGCGCAATTCACCAATAACAATGAGCACAAAATTATTCAAAGAATTATAACAATGAACATAAAATGATGATGCAATGACAGGACATTCGTTTCCAAGAATTATTAACAGTGAACAGGAAATGGATATAATAGACGATATAGATAGGGCAGTCTCTCTTGATGAGGCAAAGGAGGTACACGTGTCTTCCTTCAGCTTCCTAACAAGCGTTCAGACGATTGGGAAAAGTGTGTGTGTGTTTCTTTGTGTATGTATGTGTGCGTTTTTGTGTTTGGCACGTTTGAGCAGTGCATAACCTAAAAGATACATCAACTCGAATCATCAAACCAAAAAGCATACGACTTGTCTGTGTTGTGCTATTTAATAATCATTCGAAGGAACCATATTAATTCATACCTATCGTAATGCCACCAAAAAAAGAAAGAGCATTGGTCAGAGAAACCCGGGTACTTACAAGTGTAATTATCCCGGGCAACGTCGGGTACCTCTTCTAGTTATATATATAGAAAGACTAGCCGAGGACCCGGCGTTGCCCGCGATAATTATGCTTGTAGGTAAACAGAACAACCTCAAAAAGCTATATTAAACCTCCAAATTGGTTGAATAATAACTCAATCACTACAATATAGAGCGAAAGGACTATCCATTCTAAGAAAAATCCGAAAGACAGGAGTTTACCTCTTCACTGAAAAAATCCATTCTAGATAATATACCGGGACTTGATTTACAGAAAAAAATTTTTTTAA
>JAHWFO010066713.1:0-10153 GCA_023313115.1 Rhysida immarginata | reverse complement strand
TTATCACTTTTTCTTAACTTGTAATTAATTTTGGTTTCATTTTTTAAGTTTGTATAATTTGGAACTTTTGGTTGAATTTTGTATTCAATTTCTTTTGTTTGGAATTTTGCCAGTTTTCTGTATCACGTTTTTTCTAGTTGTATTTCTCTTAGGCCCGCGCTTTTGTTTTCATTGTACGAGAGGCGTCTTCTGATTCTCTAATTGGCCGTTCAACTTGTCCGTTGATTGGCCATTGTTTTAGTATAAGCAGGCCTCTTGCTCTTATAAATAGTTTGCCTTATTATATTTTTTCATGTATTTGTGTTGAATAATGATCTTAAAGAGATCGAAATATGCATTCGCACAATAAATCTTTTGTGGACAAGAGGTTGTTCTGGTTTGCATTATGTCTTTATCCACAATATATTCAAATTGGTTTTTAAATTTGAATTGGATGTGTTGATGATGGTACATATCAAAAAGCAGAGCTATTTACTATATTAAAATTATGTATTGCCTAATCAACATCAAGTCTACAATTTCTTTATTCCCAGCAATACTAGACCATTATGACGAATTTACTTGAGGTTTATAAAAGATTTTGTTGACACAGAATTTGAAAGATGGAAGTTATCAATTATTTCTAAGATAGTATTGTTTTCAGCTAGTAAGCAGAATTGTAGTAAATGAATGTATGAACAGTAATCTTATAAAACATACTTACTTACTTACTTTTCAAATCCGCTAATCCGTTAGGGTCGCTGGGGCAGCAGCCCTATGGAGGATCTCCAGCGATCGCGATCTTCCGCCATCAGGCGCATGTCCTCCCTGGTAATACCCAAGCGACTCAAACCCAGATTCTCCATGTAGTCTAGCCTCCTGGTTCTAGGCCGACCCTTTGGTCTCTTACCCACTGGCTTGGAAAATAACAACTGCCTAGGAAGGCCAGTTTGCGGCATCTGTATCACGTGGCCATACCAGCGCAACTGAGATCTCTCAATCCGGAGAAGTAGCGACTCAACACTTAAAGACTCCCTTATTGTGCTGCTGTGCACTCTATCTAGTCCACCTACGTGCATTCCCAGGCCTTGGCTTTAGCTGTTGATACTGTCTTTGCTGCTGCTTTTCATACCTCAGTGTACCGCACTCGACTCGAAGGTGACTTATTTGCAACCCATTGCATATAGGCTTCCTTCTTTGTCTTGACAGCTTCTTGGACTTTACCGTTTCACCACACAGTCCTTTTCTCACCATCCTGCGCCACACTCAGCCGCTTACGACCACAGCACAATGCAACCAAAGTAATCACAGCAGTTTTATCCCTTTCACTGCGTAATTAAATTTTATTTTCATTCTTGAGAAGATGGAATTATCCACTTTTAGCAGCATAGCAAGAAGTTTTTTAAACCCGCTTGTAGAGATGAATCAGATTTCCGCAGGTAGAGATAATATCAGCTTTACGCAGCAAAAGGGTTAAACAACTGCCACTCCTTTTCAACAGTACCACGATCCCTTGGTAGTTCTTTGAAACTTGAAGATATGTTATCTGCAAAGGTCTTCCTCACAGCTCTATCCTCCAATGCCTCCCATTTGATGCACCAAGTCTGTCTGGATCTAGTATTTCGCTTGGATGACATGTGATTCAGAGAACCGCAAAGTGCAGACAACAAGGTGGTGATCAGTTGATAGTTCTGCCCCTCTCCTCACACGAGTATCCAACACAGATCGGAATAAGTCAGCTGATACGATTACAAAATCAATCAGTGACTTCTGGTCCATTGCATCCCTGTACCAGTATACTTATGGACATCTCTGTGCTGGAAGATGTTTATGATGGAAAGTCCATTGTTGCAACAGAGATCCAAATGTAAAAAACTTAAATATCCTCGTTTTTAACATACGGTTGAATCGTTCGATCGTAACAGCTTTCAAATCTGATTCTGTGGCGAAGATCTCGATGTCGAGTTCTTTAAAATAACCATGTGAAATTTATTATGGATAGCTGCATACTGGTTGAATACAGAAAGGTCAAGAGAAAGAATACAAGCCATATGATATGAAAATAGGAGAACCTATTAGAGATAATGTACCAATGGTAAAGTCATGAAATTTATAACGAGTTCATTGGTCTTGCTGTTGCTTCTTTACAATGATGGAGAATGAAGAAGAGAGGTTTATGACATGTCACTGAGGACATCATTTGTTTGCTAGTTTTTGTTTTTCTAGTAGTTGGTTTCCTTATTAGTGCACCTATTCTCTCAGCCAATAGGCTTATTAGCTTGACAGTTTCATCTTTTTATTAATTTCGAGGAATTGTCCATGGGGCTGTTTTTCAATAAGTTTTTAAACATTTTTTATTCTTTTTTTTTAATAAATAATGTTTGAAATCTTATTTTAATTTGGTGGTTGGAAGGGTTTTATTAAATTGTATTAAATAAGATTTTCACGTTGAAATTTTTGTTTATTTTTGACAATGAAGGTACAAGATGCTAGCAGAAAGGGCTGGAAAGACCTTTCTTCCATGTTTGGAGAAAAACGAACAACACTAGAAACTGCAGAAGGTGCTCCATCTGAAAATACATCTCTGCTTGGAGTGAACAGTTTACAGGCACGGCAGAAGTGAGTAATTATTTTTCAGTGTATGAATTTATAATAAATAGTGAATATATTTAATAGAATAGAAATGCATATTAATAAAGCTGAGAATCTTTATATTATCAAAAAATGCTATCATACAATCTCAACTAAAAAATAATTTAATATGGAGAAAAATTGCATGCAATTGATAAAACACTAATTCTTCTGTGACATTGCATATCAGTGGGTGTCACATGGGTCCGACGGGAACGGGTTGGGATTATAATTAAATAAAGATAAAGTATAGGGGAATTATTAATATTGTAATTTTTAATTATTTTTGTATGGGTGTTAGGTAGCTCTCTTTATTTCTTAAGCTGGGTTAATGAAACTTGTTATAATTTTCAAATAATATAGTAGTAATTTATTTTATTTCAAGAGATTATTTCTGTTTGTTGTTTTAAAAGGTTGTTATTATAAAAATTTTGTTCATTATAAAAATTCCCAACATCATTGGGCGTGCAACAGGGTTCGCCATTGTTGGGAATGAAAAATTTTGTTTATGGAGGATTTCTTAGAAAAGTTGTCAGCTGTTATTATGTGGGTATTGTTGCACTTTTACACGCTTGTAGTTCTGAATAATTATTTTTTTTTTGATGGAGAGCAACCGCTGAAAAACTGGTGAAAAAAAAGTTGCTGTAAAGGTGGGAACGCCGGAATGTTCGAAGATGATTACTGTTGATTCCCTTCTGCCGCTGTATTACCGTAATTTCGTTGTTGATGTTGCCGTAGCTGATGCATAAATGTATTGCGCTCTTAATTTGCTGAAAAAATTAAGTCTTGCTGTTGCTGCCCGTCGTTGAGAGATATATGGAGACTTTGTTTACATTCGATCAGCCATTGAGTTTGCACACCCATGAAGACTTCAAGCCCATAAGATGACATCTTGGTGAGTCTATTCCATGTTGTGTGCATGGGAAAGTTTTATTCATTGATAGATACACTGTATAATGTTGGCGATTATCACTCAAGTTAAAGAGAAGAGCAGAATTAATTGAAAGTTTGTGCCTGATTACAACGGAATCGTATATATTAGAACGCTGTGCAGTTTTATAGATCGCAAGTTAATTAAGACGTGTTAATGAGAGTCGTTGATGCGCATTACTTGTTGACATTAGAGAATTCTGATAGTTGTAAAAAATAGGAAAAATCCTAGTTAAGTGGAGGTTTGGCAAGGCCACGAGACAACGTAATGAAAGTTAATGCCGGAACCTATAGTCGCTCGCCTAAGCCGATGAAGTGGTTCATGTTCTTACCGCCTGGGTGTGCGCACAGTTCTTATTGTGCATAAGTCTCACTCTGAGCACAACCATCGGGGAGGGTGTAAGGCAACGCAGTCTAGTCATAAACACAATAGGGTGCTCAAGGGGTTACCGCAGTCCTCCCCTTATGTAAATAAATAAATAAATAAAATAAGGATTGTCCGACGCTAGACAGCGTTGGTGTTTGGAAAGCAAGCACTATCTGTGTTTCGTGGCAAAACTGTTGCAAAACGTTAGCACTTATATTGATTCCGTTAGCATAATTGATAACCTGTCTCACATGGTCATGCGTGCACATCTATTGCGAAACCTCACCTGTAATTAAGTGGGAGAATACAGACTAAAATAATTCTTGAAGGATCCAATTAATGTTAAAATTTGATAGACTGCTGCTATTGGTGGGTTAATCAGTTAAGGTACTACTGAGGAGGCCCTCTACAGTAACTTCTTTAGTACCAAACATAATCGTGCACATAGGTATATGCTATTTTACGTAGTTAATTTTGGCCATACATGTTATTATTGGGTTTTTATTTGAATATTCTTTAATATGAGAGAAATAAAGAGAGTGTCATGGTAAATTTTAGTTGTAGTAGTTTTTGTTGAAAACAGAAAAATTTCACACCCTAGGATATCAGTCCAGAACCCTTGGCACCCATCCCATCTGACACTAGTTGTTGACTTATAATAAGTGGGGGAGGGGCGTCACACTTCTGAAAATAGAATTTTCGGGGAAAATTTTTTTTTTTTTATAACAGACTAACTAATTTGGGATTAGGAATACAAAATCATAAACTGATATACCGTAATTCCATGCGGATAATCTGCCTCCCAGATAATTCGCAGGATAAAGAAAACCACCTTTCCTGTAATAATTTTCTCCAATATCTCACTTCTTAGAAAATCCACAAGTTCAAGGCCTAAATGATACTGCTCGTGTAAAAAGTGGCTCTCTTCAAACCTTTCTCAAAATGTTTAAACATTCTATCTCTAATCCAAGCTCGGAATATCATTTCTAATTAATAACCAATGTATATATATATAATTTAACTAAGAATATTAAACGCTTTTAAAAAAAAATTGCGTTTTTCCAATTAAAGCTTTTCCAAGACGGTAGAATAGCGCTCTGATTGGCTAAGAGTATTCACATGATCTATTCATAATTCTGGGTCATTATTAACAAAGCCTTAAAATCAGATTTTTAATGAAAGAAATGTTTTTAAAAAAGTGGCAGTTTTTTAGTATTAAAAAATATATTTATTTCATTAATACTCATAAAAAACTAAAATAATTATTCAAAACCAGCGAATGATTCATGAATGAAAAGATAATGACGATGACTCCCTCTCTTGGTGAAGGCGGAAACTAATCCAGTTGATCATCGATCCGATGGCAATAACACAAGAAGCCAAGTAGTCTCTCAGGTGTAGGACAAAATGCAACCAGTCAAAATGCAATTTCCAAAATTCTGTTATAATGAAATTAAAACGTTGTGAGGACCAAAAATTTGCTTCGTTACAGTGAAAGAGACAATTTGAAAACAGATGTATCATAATAGTGAAGCTTAAATTTTTTTCTTTCGAGTTTATTAATTTATTGCAATTTGAAAAGATTTGTTTTCATTTTTCCTGATAATCCGCACTCCTCTGATAATCCAGTCGTTTTTCAAAAAAAAAATTTTTAGATTCATGCATTGTCACCGACTTTACGTATGTCTACAAAATTTCAGCAAGATCGGACTAGTGGAAGGGGTTGAAATATTGATCACAAGATTTCATCCACCAAACATGACCCAAATGGTGAAAGTTACACAAGCGTTTAACAAAATAAATAAATAAATAAATAAATAAATAAATAAATAAATAAAAAACGAATAACCCTCCGAGTATCCACATAGAATTACAGTAATCACTTGAAAAAAAACTTTATCTAGCCTAAATGGATATAATGGGACAAACTTCAAAAGACTTCAGTTTTCTTCCATGCTGGTAAATGGGATATCTTAATTGAACAAAACTTAGGAAGAAGATTTCTACAAAAAATAAATCCATTATACTGGGTGAGTCTGAAACCCTGTCACAAACTTTAAAGGGCAACTGACACGAAAAATCGCCTATCAATTTTCTTATTTTATAACATAAAGGACCATGAACTAACTCTAATTAGACTTGTAAAATTTTTATAACTTGAGTAGTTTTTTAAATATAATTTTTCAAACATGAATTTTTAAAACTCATTTCATTTTGAGCTTACCTTAATTCACCGTTGGGCGTGACTTCACACTGGAGAATCGTCTTGGCTATCTAACATAGAATAACTCGTCATCATTTTTTTTTCCGATCATTTTCTATCCTTGATGTTGGAAAATCCAAATAAAAAAATGAGACCCACTTACATTGAAATGTTCCTTATTGCACTAGCATTATTCGGGTTCAAATTTGCAACAATAGTTCAACAATATAATCAAAATAGTTCGTTATACAGAGAGTTTGTTATATTGATAGGCTAAATACATGTGAGAAATGGGCATTTCACTAGGAACTATTTATTTTGTTCGTTATGTTAAGATTTGTTATAATGTGAGCCGACTGTATGAATTCCTGCTTAATATGAATTGTTTCTCTGGTCCTGTTCCAGTGAATGCTATTCTTTCATTCCCAGATATTCTTTCGTTCTCACAAAATTTTGGGTCCTTCAATTCGTAATAACGGGGTTCGACTGTATTAACAAATATTACTGGAAACTTAAACAGTTGTGAAGTTTAGCTGAATATCTTCTAATTAATTATATTGTTTTTGAAAGAAATTATTTTTTACTTCCTGAATAGGGTAAAAATAAAACTTAATACATGTATAATTAGAGGAATATATACAGGCTGACCCATTTTAAAGTTTACCCTAGAATATCTCGAAAATAACATACGGGATCGAAAGAACTTCCGAATGAAATTTGCCTCTGAGGGTGCAATCAAATGGTACTAAAATAGACCCTCCTCCCCCCACCTCCTGAGGGTGGGGGGGAAGGATAACTTCGAAATCTTAAATAGGAATTAGGGAGGAACACAATATTTTAAAAAAAGTTTTATTTTTGGTGTTTTTACAATTGATCCAACCGTTCAGGAGATAGAGGCACTCAGTGTGGAACTTCTAAAGTTTTGAACCCAATTTTATCGATGAAGACAAAGAGATAGAGGATGGGTCTTAGAGACATTCCTATTATACTTTTTGATCTGTAAAAATCCTAAGTCAGAATTTCAAATATTTAAAAAAATTTTAATACATACACATGGACTCTGCTTATGGATTACTTCACTTACTGATGAAGGTAGCATCCTAGACGAAATAAATGACATAAACAGCATTTTTATATAAGGTAATTTCTGATCACAATAGATCGCTAGGCGTGAAAAACATGCGCCTCAGTCAGAGCTTTATATTAGCACATTAGTGAATTACATTTAACTAATCCTTTTCCTGACCAGCTAGTAACACCAAGAAAACACTATTCCACAATGAGATATTTTAATGACCCAGATGTACACTATCTACCCAAAAGTAATCGGACACATTCGATTTTAGAAGTTTTGTCGAATATCTAGAAAAATACATGACGAATTATCCTGAAACTTGAGGGGTGTAAAGAGCATGTTACACCTGATATGTTTCAGGGAAGGTTTTGTCCCGAAGGCAAATATGGGACCAGCAACAAAGTGAACCAAAAAAATTATGTTTGGGATCACCCTGTAAAAAATAATGCCTGAAATGCATTATAGCTTTAGCATATAATTAAGAGGCTTGTTTAACTTATGTGTTCATTTGTATGTTGATAACACGTGTATTCATACAGATATAAAGGGTTCTTTAAAAAAGTCGAAATGTTTTCCTAAGTTTTTTGTTTATAACATGCAGGGCTTTCAACCCAATGCAATGCCATTTTCAGGAAAGATGACAAATTACAGTAGAAACAACATCCTGCAAACAATATAAAAATGTTAAAAATTTGATGAAATATGAGCATTTTTACTAAATAATGTTTAACTGCGCATGCGCAAGCGTTACTGAATTGTATTTTACATAATTTATTAGCCAAATGTACAGAGCTACTCTTATAAAAAGCACGAGCACATAGCGTGAAAATTCAGACAGATATCGCCGATAGAATGAGCGAATTTCAGTTGCTCTCAAAAATAAACAAAACGATAAGGGGCTTTCTCCAAATTTTTGTTTTTGAGTATCGGGCACCGGTATCAACTTCTTCTCCTTAAAGAATAAATCATTAGTTGTTCTGTGAGGGTTTATCATGGTACGCCTACCTCAGCTGATCGAAATAATGATGAAAAATAGGAAAAAAATTTTTCTTTCCTATTTTTCATCATTATTTCTTCTCCTTGTCCGATACTCAAAAATAAAAATTTGGAGAAGGCCTCTTATCGTTTTGTTTATTTTTGAGAGCAACTGATATTCAACTCATTCTATTGGTGATATCTTCCTGAATTTTCATGCTATTTGCTTGGGCTTTTTCGAAGAGTAGCTCTATACATTTGGCTAATAAATTATGCAAAAGACATTTTGGTAATGCTTGCGCATGCGCAGTTAAACATTATTTAGTAAATATGCTCCTGTTTCATCAGATACAGTGGAACCCACTTATTACGAACTCGGTTAATACGAAATTACTTTTGGTCCCGGTCCCATTTGTTTACTTTCCTTGAAAAATTACCCCCTTAATACGAACTGTTTTTTCCGAAAAACCCGGTTAATACGAAAAAAAAAAGCAAAATAAATGAATATTTCTTACTAAAAATCGATTTTATAGTCAACTATGATTGGATAAACAGTTTAGCGCAACAAATACAGTTACAGTATATGCGCAACTTTCATTGGGTAGCGATGTTTGCAATGATCGGCTTTTTAACCCTTTTTTAACAACACAGTGTTGCCAACAGTGGATTTTCCGCTAGATTAGCGGATTTAACACTAAAATTATGCAAAAATCCGCTAGAATTTGCTAACAATTCCATTAAAACAAAAGAATCTACGCAGATTTTTAGTTTGGTTTTAGCGAGAAAAATTTTTTGGGAGTTGGCAACGCTGATACAACAGTGCCAATTTTAAGAGCCGTGATTTGAAGCAAACATGACATCATCCGGAAGTACACTGTAGATGAAGGGCTTCATCTCTCTTCATTATCAACATCATAAACAATCTCAGCATTTTTATTATAAATTCTGATACACTGTGTTTTTTATCTTTTTTTTTATTTGCAACGAATTTTATTACAAGTCTCATTAGCATTGCCTTCTGAAGGCATCTGTATCGTCCACCCCGCTGTCCCCTGCATGACGTCACAACCTAACAACCAATGACCGCCAAGTTGGACGATTGTTGCTAACAGAGACCATCAATAATGATGGTCTCTGGGTGCAGTTGGGTGCTACCTTTCTCTTATGCTACACAGACATTATATCACTTCATCATCAAGGACATCATTGAATCTCTGCTCTACAATAAAAAAAGCGTGGATGACGGCAGCAATCTTTGATCAGTGTTTGAGGAAATGAAAGAGGAGAATAAAATTGCCAGTTGAAAGAGGAGAATCGCAAGGCAATTTTATTCGTTGATAATTGCGCTCCATATAAATTGCCACCAGTTGCATTTAGCAACTTAGAAGTAAACTTTTTCCTGCTAACACCACCTCACACTTGCAGCCCTTGGATCAGGGCATTATCTGTTCTTTCAAATCCAAATTTCGCCCAAAACTAGTTTTGGATATGATAGCGGCTTGTGAAAAGAAAACTGAGTTCAGAAAATGGAGCGTTTTAGATGCAATTTTAAATGCTGTCGCTGCATGGCGCAAGATACCTGCGGCGCCAATTCAAAACTGTTTCCGCAAAGCAGGATTTTCGAACGGCCTTAATGAGGATTTTGATAACGAACCGGACTTTGAAGGCTTCGATGAATGGACAATTCTTAAAAGCCAAGCCTTGTACATCTCGTTTGAGGATTTTGTAAATGTTGACAATGATGTCGTAACTTCTGGCCTTTAGATGACCATGAAATAATAGCGCAATGCCAAGGAATGGTGAATGATGAAGCAGAGAGCAGTGATGACGAAGTCTGCAACATGCAAGAGAGAGTTGCTTCTAACAAAGTAAAGGAAGCTTTAGATACAATAAAAACTTTCCTAATGACGGAAGAAGATATCAGTGACAATGATTTTAATGCTTGCTTTTCTTTGAATGAAAAAATTGATAAGCGCTTACAGAAACGATTTAA
>JAHWFO010066712.1:0-11432 GCA_023313115.1 Rhysida immarginata | reverse complement strand
AATTTTTAAGTACTAAGAACTCTAGTTTTTAAGAAAAGCCTGAATAACAGGAATTATATTGCACGAACTTTGCCTTTCAATGTTGGTCATGAGATATATATTGTTGATCCCTGCCTAGTGTTGGTGCATTGCGTGTTGACACCATTATTGATACTTATTATTGTACCATCTTTTCCTTTCATTGTTGGTCATAAGATGTATATTGTTGGTCCATGCAGTGTGTTTGTGAATTGCGTGCTGATACCATTGTTGATACCTATTGTTGCACAAACTTTGCCTTGCATTGTTGGTCATGAGATATTACTCATTAATGTGCCCTGTCATAACCATGAATATCGATATTTTATCGATATTTATTATTTTTCCGAAATCTGAGGTAGACAGTGACCTTCCTCATGGTTTGAAGGTCAAGTATGCAAAATTCCATCAAAATCGGAATAAAACTGTAGATTTGTATAACAAACAAACAAACAAACCCACAAACAAACCCACAAACAAACAAACAAACATCCTTCTATATATATATATAGAAGAAGATATATATTTAAAAATAATAAATATACAAAGGAGATATACGAGGTCTGTTCAAAAAATACGTAGACTGTTTGAATTGCGCGGGCCCTGTTGGTCCCAATCAAAATCGCTTGGTGTCGCCATCTTCTGACAGATCCGCTGATTACAAGGCAGTTTTTTTATTGCAAATATCAGTATTGGTTGATTAGCTACGCGGTTGTTTGTGAAGTGTGTTTTTTTTCGTTTGGCAGATTTTTAGAATGAGTGACTTGAACGAGCAAAGAGTTGCTGTGAAATTTTGTGTTAAACTCGGAAAAACTGCCACTGGACGAGTGGAAAAGGCCAGAAATGTGGACACGAGAGGTGACTGGTTGCTTCATCACGACAACGCTCCAGCCCATTCAGCCCTCAGAACTCGAGAGTTTTTGCCAAACACTCGATCACTGTTCTTCCTCACCCACCCTACTCACCTGACCTCGCTCCTTGTGACTTCTTCCTGTTTCCCAAACTCAAAAGACCTTTGAAAGGAAGGAGATTTGAGACGATTCCCGACATAAAGGCAAATGCGACGAAGGCGCTGAAGGACATCACAAAAGAAGCATTCCAGGACTGTTTCCAAAAGTGGAAACACCGTTGGGATAAGTGTGTGCGTCGGGGAGGAGAGTACTTTGAAGGGGACCCAGATGTGTAACTTCTGAATAAAGTATATTTTGTTTTATGACGTCAGTCTACGTATTTTTTGAACAGACCTCGTATTTTAGAATATTTAAATTATCAATTATATAAACATAAATTAAAAAATAAATCTATCAAAAAATTGAGAAGACTATATTTATTTATTCCTTTAAAGAAATGAAAATAAAATAACTGATTTTATTTAAACAGGGGAAAGGGGAGTATAGGGAGGGGGAAGGTTAGGGAAGGAGGAAGAGAAACAACACCACTGTCCTTTCAATCATTTGATGTGTCGGAGAAAAACAACCGCCTTCCGAGCGATCGTGCCCGTTGCTGACTTCGAGGCATATTTTGTCACAAGCAAACCACGGATCCACACTTGTTTCCATCCGGTGTAACGCAACGGGCATTTGCAACTAGTGTGTACTAGGCTTTAGGGGCCATCCATAAATTACATCACACGAATTTCATGATTTTTGGACCCCTCCCCCGTCCTTGTCACATATGGTCACATTTGTGTGACCACCCGTCCCCTGGTGTGACGTCACAAATTCTGCAATTTTAAACTTAAAAATTATTAAATTAAAACAACACTTCCAAATACATACAAAATGACATACATAAACACTATCCAAAATTATTTTTATATTTCAACAACAAGAATATAACTCGTAAACGGTTTTCAAATATGCTGAAAAGAAGAATATAAAAATTTATTGTTTAATATTACAGTAACATTTTATATACAGCAATGGCGAAAACTGCATGTAAATTTACGTATTCGATTGCAACGTTCACACGAATCTTTCCAAACACGCGCGAAATGAGAAATGAAATGCTCGCACGTCTAAATGTTTTAAACTACTGCGCCTATGTTCTTTCCACTGCTAGAGCCATTCATCCCTTCTTAATCAAAGTTACTATAAACGTCAGGAGAGAAAAATCATTGTCGAAAAGCATTGCCGGGAAAAATCTTGTGAGCATTCCAAGGAGCTTCAGCTGTGACGCAGATGTAAATTTAAATTTGAGTATTTCACTTTTACGTGCAGTTGGTGTAAATAAACAATGGAAATACCTTTGATTCTATCCACACACACAGATTATTTATAAATATAGGCGTAACTTTAATTAGCCATTTTTAACAATAGGCCTAATATCAATTAGCCATTTTTAACAATAGGCCTAGTATTTAGTCATTTTTAACTACAGGCCTAACATTAATTAGCCATTTTTAAGTATAGACCTAACATTATTTAGTCATTTTAACTATAGGCCTAACATTATTTAGTCATCTTTAACTATAGGCCAAACATTATTTAGCGATTGAAAAATAGGCCTAACAATAATTATCCATTTTTAGCAATAGGCCCAAAATTATTTAGTCATTTTTAACTATATGCTTAACATTAATTAACCACATTTAACAATAGGCCTAACAGCACTGAATTTTAAAACGAAATGAGTAGGTGCATTGACAAAGCTTCATATGGGGGCACGTGCTCCAAGCTGTTATCAACAATGCTTAAATGATAAACAATAGTAACGTTGTATTCATTTATGACTCGTCAGTACGAATCGATTGATATATTACATGCCCTAAGTTCATATTCTTAACATTACTGCACGTGCTGAAGGGGTCCACGAGAGCTCATCAAAAGTTAATATATCGCAGTTAAGTTCTTCCATTTTCACGTTATCGTGCAAACGATGGCTGGCCGGAAACACAAAGGTACTGATTAAGCTTGTATTCTTATATACTGTATTTCTTTAGCTAAAACTCGTAATAAAGGGTCATTAAAGTACTTTTTGGGGTCATTTTCTTGGACGTAGCATTGTGAAAATCGAAAAGAATGTCATATTCGTCTTGTGCTCGTCATTCCCGTTCAAATGACATATAACATGCCTTATATTGCCAATAAAAAAAATGTAATGGGGGGGGGCGGGGTGTTGGGTCTCAATAGTCACGTGACTGTTAGACCGATTTCAATCACAAACTAATCAGGCAGGTGAGCTTAGGAAGGGTCTCTATCAAAGAGTGAAAGCAGAATTTGAAAAAGTTAAAGCATTCTCGAGTAATCGTCGGACATACAGACCGACAGACAGACACACAAACAGAGCGAAACCAAAACCAATTTATGCTTTTCAGCATATAATTAATGGCTTTTACTTATCAACTCTTATTCTGCATGGGTAGACAAGCAGAAATTAGTTCAAATTATTTCAAATACTTTTCACTGTAGATCAGAGTTATTGTAGGCCTAAGAACTGCTCATTAAGCGATAAAATAAATTTTTTATACAATTTCTAGCGATTAGTCTTTCCTTCGATTAAATTATAACTTAATCATTAATCGTAACGAACTCCTGGCGGAGATTAACAATTAAAAAAGAAACGTTTAATCGCGATTAATAATTGAATATTAATAATCATAATCGTCAATCGTTACTTTCATTGTAACCTCCATAATCGCGACTAACTCCAGACGATTTACAAAAACAACTTTTAATCATGAATAACGATTGATGATTTTTAATCATAATCATTAATCGTCAGTTTGATTGAATTTCGCCCAACACTGTGTACAGGCCAGTTGAGTTGGCAAAGCTCCAACTTCCTGGTACTTCCAGCTTTCTTGTAGAATCAAATAAAAAATAAAATTAAATTAAATAAAGGGTAACAATTTCGTCAAGAATTTCAGGCCGGCCAGGCGGCCGAGAAGGCTAGGGCGTAGGCTTTCTAGTTCTCGAGTCTGCCTGGTCATAGGTTCGAATCCCGCCATGGGCATGGATGTTTGTGTTTGTCCCGGGATGCGTACAGATATAACTTGTGTAGAAGGCGCAAAATGACCTTAGTAGTCGACGCCTTAATTTCTAGCACCCCTTCCCCTAGAATTTCAGTACTTAATTTCTCAATTAATCCATATTTCAATTATTGATTGTACACATTTCATAGAGGGTATGGGTAAATTCAAATAAACAAGAAATCCACTTTTTAAACGGGTTGAATTAGTCTACAATTAAAAAAAAATTGTAGCTCTCTCTCGATTTTTTAAATATCGCCGATGTCGTTGGCACTGATAGAATCAAACTTACGTACTGAAACACTCAGTTCAAGTTGAGTATTTCATTCTGAAGCTTTTTATATATAATCACGTAATTAAACCAATAGGAGTTAATGAAGAGTTGGGATTTTTTGTTTGTTTACATAAAAATGAACATTTATTAAATACTTCCTCCGTCTGAAAAAATAGTTATACATTTACCATACAAAAATAATATTGAAATACATACCACATTTTCGGAAATTAAAATCAAATTAATATTTTCCAATCAACTCAAAGGAATTTTACAAATTAATTTTTTAATGCTCGTAAAAGAGTTTTAAGTTAATCTAAACGTAAACTAATAAATAAAATTCAAAATAAAATTAATATTTTTTTATGAACGCAAAGGAATTTTAGTTGTACATGCGAAAACACGAGTAGAATTGGTAAACGAATAGTGATAAATGACATCTAAATGAGGGCAATAGATCAGGCGCATGCGCATTGGGTTTCGCCTGTGATAATCTGGCCTTTCACCCCCACAGATTGCCAAGCCGCGCCTGTATGACACACCAGAAAATCCAACTCAACTGACATGCCAAACCTGGCCTGTGACAAAGTGTATGGGCCCCTTAAGCCTTTTCGATAAGTATACAACACCCACAAACCCATTAAGGGGCCCATTCTCGCAGATGCGGCCTGTACAAGAGGTAAATCCGTCAGTGTATGGGGTCGACAAATGAGACACAGCCCACTAGATAATCTTATATTGTGTGGATGAGAGGTCTGATCCGTTATGGGCCGGGTTTGGCCTGTCAGTCGAGTTTGATTTTCTGGTGTGTCATACAGGCGCGGACTGTCAAGCTGTGGGGGTGAAAGGTATGGAGATAGGAATAAGGCCAGATAATCACAGGCAAAATCCAATGCGCATGCTCCTGACCAATTGTCCTCGTATCATTTATCACTATAGTAATTCACTAATTCTACACGTGAAATTCCTTTGCGTTCATATAAAAATATTAAATTAAGTTCGAATTTTATTTATTAAATTTTATTTAATTTGAAGTTTACTTTTAGATTAAGTTATAATTCTTTTATGGATAATTAAAAAATTAATTTGTTAATTAAAAAGCTTAAATTTAATTTTTTGCTTCATTTGTAGATAAAGTTAAAATTCCTTCAAATTGATTAGAAACTATTTATTTGATTTAAAATTTTCTGATTTAATTCATTTATAGATAAAAATTATAATTCCTTCTTGTTGATTAGAAACTATTTATTTTATTGTAATTACTCTTTTTTTTGTATTTTACAATCGGAAGAAACTTTTTAGGCTAGATTAGAATTTTTTTATTATTTTTATTAAAATGCAAGCTTTTTCAATAAACTGTGTAGAAATTTTTCCTAAAAAATGCTTGGATCCGGCTTTAATCTAATTAACTAAGTACCGAAAGGTACATTATTCTATCAGTGCGGGGAAACGTGTCTATCTGTCTGTCTGTCTGAAACTCTAACTCCTCCGAGGCCATGAAAGATTTTCAAACTCCGTTTACGTCAATCGATGAATATGGTTCATGGCACGAACGAGTCACAAATATTATCTAAATCGGTTCAATGGCACGTGCACAAATGGTACCTCTATTTTCCCACCAAGCAATTTTCAATGGGAAGTTATATTAAGTAATATATCAAACAAATCCGAGGCCAACGAGAAAGACAGGCCTCGAAGCGGAAAAGTCACCTGATCATCTGGGTCCGAACAACAATCCAACCTTCATTGTTTCCAACAAACGAAAAATACTGATTGTTAAGATCCAAGATGGAGACAATGAAGATTGGATTGTTGTTCGGACCCAGTTGGTCAGGTGACTTTTCCGCTTCGAGGCCTGTCTTTCTCGTTGGCTTCGAAACAAATCATAATGACGAAATAGAAGCGATTATTCATTACTGTTTTCGTCAGTCGATGAATATGGTACATAGCACGAGCCAATCACAAATATTATCTAAACCGGTTCAATAGCACGTGCAAAAATGGTACCTTCACGAACCCACCTAAATTTTTTCAATGGAGAGATATATTAAAGGACAACTCTACGGTCATACACAACTTAATTTAAATCGAAAGCCTAACCTATTAATAACATCGTGGCATAATTAAAAAAATTTAATTCGAAATCTAAATGTGTGAAAAAATGAAAATAATGAACAGAATTTGAAATCGGGAGGCATCCATCCAGGGTGAGGCTGTGATGTAGTTGGAGTCAAACGTAGAAAATATATGTAATCCGCATAACAATGTAGATCGAAAAACAATCTAAGTTTCATTGTTTCCATCTTGGATTTTAACAATCAGTATTTTTTCATTTGTTGAAAACAATGAAGGTTGTCGGTCAGGTGATTTTTTCGCGTCAAAGCCTTACTATGGACATTTTACGTTATACTCATTCGTTATATGTCATTCCAATCGTTTGATATATTACATGCCATATTTTAGCATTGAAAGTTCCAATAAACCATAATGGTTCCACTAAACCAGGTTCCTTGATAGCCTAAAGCACCTTTCGGTATTTAATAATAATTAAATACAACCCTTTTTCACATTATTCGGTATTTTTTCCATAAAATTTAAGTTATGGAGAAATTTGTCTAAGTACCGATATACTCAATCTGGAAGTCCATTGACGTGGCATCATGCTAAGAAGAGTAGAGCCGCCGTCGCTAGTCCCACCACACTCATGGAAAGAACAATCGCCGAGGGCACGAAGCAAAATGAGGAGGAGCATCGAGATTGGTCAGGCTATGGGACATGCAAATACGAGCCGAAGAGAAAACGAATAAAAGAAAGGTGATTCGCAGAAAGGGAGACGGGAGAATAGCAATTGTTGAGACGATGGTAAAAGAGACGGAGTTGGAGAAAAGGCCGCAGAAACCAATAACACCAGAACGATCGCTCGGGTCATTTAACGCCTTGCGAGACAGTGAGACGACTAAATTTAATAAGAGTAATGAACTTATTAAGAACTCTCGCAAGTTGCAAGGCCTTCGATTAATAGACGGAAACAAAGGCTATCAAATGTAGGAATTAGCGAAATATTCGTGAGAAGCTGTCAACATCTAGATATTTCTTCCTTCACCAAATCCTGCCACGATCATGAATCAGCTTGGAGAAGTGCCGCCATCCAGTCATGAACAGCGGAGAATTGCCAGCTTCACTCAGCCCGACCAGCTGCGAGGGGGAACCAAGTTCAATGATTCCTGATGTCTGTTCGGTGTTGAGGTCCGAAGAAAGTAAGAAGAAGGACTTTAGTGATTCTTTTCAAATCTTACCGTCTCCATCTCACACAGTTAACATTAGTAATAAAGACTCTTACGCGATAAGCAACCTTACCGATTGCATTGTGACTAATAACTAATACGAGTTCATCTAGTGATTTCGCCGCTGCCCAGGATTTATCTCTTCCAGTCGAAGATGAACTGCTAGCTTCACCTATAGAGACACGAGAAAGAATACTTACTTTTGTACTCACGGGGGGAAGCCACGAGCCACGTTGGACTTGCGATCATTCATATAGAAATGGCACCGTCGGCGAAGCATCGTTTGGCTTACCCCGCTCGGTAAGCAGCATTGCAGCGTCGGCCATTTAATTTGAATCACTTCTTTGCATTTAAACGCTAGTATTTTAAATATTGAATCATTCATTAATGTTATTAATTTTCACGAAAATTGCAGTTCTTCCTAGCTAGTCAATTATCCTCCTCAGGTCGCTGTCTTCTTGGTGTATGGTTGACTCGTCCTATACCATTCGTATCAATTATTACTGGTTGTCGTCGACGCCTTCACTCATTGCCACCTTGGACTTTGAATTTCCAGTATATCCCAATCTCGATACGGCGTTAGCAAGAAAGGAAAAATTCTCAAGTGCTTTACAATTCATATTGATGATTACTGTAATTGGAGGGCTCCGGACAATCAGGGCGTAACCCACAGGAAGAAGTACTTACTAAATATAATAATTACTGCTTGTGATATCCATTTCCAGGATGTTTCAGTAAAATTGCACAATAACTGCAATCTAATTAAAGCAAAACAAGAACTATTCAAATTTACAGACTTTTTAAAAACTTAACATTATGTTTCTCAAAAAATTCTTCCTGTGGGTTACGTCCTTATTGCCCCGACCCCTTAAATTAATTTATTCCAAATTATAACTCTGTTAATCAGGACTTATCGTCTTTCCCCTTTCACTGTATACATGTAATACTAGCAGAGGTACCCGGCGTTGCCCGGGATAATTACACTTGTAGGTAAACAGAACAATCTCAAAAAATTAAATTATAACTCCCAATTGGTTATATAATAACTCGATCAATGCAACACAGAGCAAAGGGACAATCTATTCTATGAAAAATACGAAAAAAAGGAATTCTAGGTGATATACCGGGACTTTATCTAAACTCTTCTTGACTCACCAGATACTTTAGACTCAAGTTTTTTCTTGCCCTTGAATTAGAAGCTCTTATACCCTCTTGCTCTATTCGAAACTCCCATTGTTCAAATGTTTCAAATGCCGGTATAAATTTTTCTGTTTTAGTTGCAGAGTTTCTCTGACATATACTCGTTCTTTTTCTTTCAATACTCGTTGCTCAATACAGCACGGAGCTAAAGGAGTGCTTCCTCTCTCGTCTTTCCATTCTTTGTCAATGGACTGCTAATTCTCCATTATCTCCAGTTACTGATCATTTTTAAAGATTTTCAAGAAATTGTTAAGTACTAAGAACTCTCTTTTCTAAGAAAAACCTGAATAACAGGATTTCTATGCATTGTTACAAATTGAAACTTATCCATATTGCACAAATTTTGTCTTGCATTGCTAGGCATGAGATATATATTGTTGATTCTTGCATTGTGTTGGTGCATTGCGTGTTGCACCATTGTTGATACCTATTTTTGCACAAACTTTTCCTTGCATTGTTGGTCATGAGATATATATTGTTGGTCCGTGCAGAGTGTTTGTGTATTGCGTGTTGTTACCATTGTTGATAAGTATTGTTGCACAAACTTTGCCTTGCATTGTTGATGATGAAATATTACTCATTAATATGCCTTGCCATAACCATGAATATCGATTTTTTATCAATATTTATTGTTTTTTTTGAAATCAGAGGTAAACAGTGGCCTTCCTCATGCTTTGAAGGTCAAGTATGCAAAATTTCATCAAGTTCGGAATAAAACTGTGGATTTGTATAAAAAACAAACCCAGAAGCCCACCCACAAACAAACATCCTTCTTTATATATATAGATAGAAGATACCACTCTGCTATTATGTAACGCCTAAATTGTTGATTGCTGCCAGCTACCCAAATCTATTGAGTTTGTGGGGATATCGTGACTTAGTAATATGTTTCTATTTCTCCCCATACCAAGTGTTTAAGATGATTGTAAAAAATAATAAAAGTTGTTCCGCAATAACCCTAATTTGTATTAGTTAACCCTGGCAACTTAAAATCAGAGTGGCATTTAAAAAGCAAAATAATAAAATTCAGGTGAATATTGATGTACAAAAAGTTTATTAATATAATATAAAGGATTTATTTATGTAATTTAATAAAACAGAATAAATAAGCATTTGCAATATACAAGCGTTGCTCCGAACGCATAGATTTTTACAATAGTTCACACAAATGTTGAAATACATAAAAATAGACAAATGAAATTTAAGAGACAACTAGATCTATAATTAAAAAGGACATAAATCATTTATCAGAACACTACATCACAACACCAACTTAAGGAACAAAATCCGTTACTCATACAAACTATAGGAACTTTTTCAAAGTTAACCCCACCAATAACTGATATTTGTAAAGCACAAAATATCATTAACACGCAAATTATCATTAATACTACCATCCATTTTATGGATAAACTAAATGCCATTAATGCAAGCCATTTCTAGATCATCAATATACAAAGCTCAATTCCAAAAATGTTGGGACACAATGGAAAGTTGCATATTCAAATGACCGATTGGATTGTTAGCTATGCAGATTGTGAATAAATTGTTAAAAGTGTAAAAACACAGATTCAACATAATTCCTTTCATAAACTTTATTGCTATTTTAGAAATGATGGCTACATTGTACGCAACAAGTGCCACAAATATTGGAACAGCGCTTAGATTTTCAACATTTTACCATTGGGTTGCGCGCCTTTCCAAATAATGACACTAGCCAACCGTTTTGGAAGCGACGACACCAAGTTGTCTAATTTTTTGACTGGAATTCTTTCCCATTCCTGCTGAATATAAGCTTTTAATTGAGCAACTGTGCGCGGTCTGCGTTGGCGCAAATTGCGCTTTATAATGCGACAAATGTTTTCAGTAGGAGACAGGTCAGGACTGCACGCAGGACATTCAAGTACCCGCAATCGACGACTGCATCTAGGCCTTCGTGGAACGCGCAATATGGGCTTGGCATTGTCCTGTTGAAATATGCAGGGACGCAGTTGAAATAATCGTCGTTTAGGTGGCAACATTTATTCCTTTAGAATCCTAGTATAGCGCTCAGCGTTAAGAGTACCATCAAAAAAGTGCAGGTTGCCCAAACCCTGGGCAATCATTATCCCCTACCATGATTGAGGCTGGTTTTTGAACCATACAGCAGTAACAATCTGTGTGGTCCTTTTCGTCCTTGCTCCGAAGAACCCGACGTCGATTATTTTCGTATACGATTTGAAAGGTGGATTCATCAGACCATAGAATGCGTTTCCACTGAGCTATGGACCATCTTGCATGAGCTCGTGCCCACTGAAGTCGACGGCGTTTCTGGAGAGTATTGACATAACTTGCGATGACCACAGTACATGTTTAGGTTGCATCTCCGAATACAGCGACTAATTGTATTGGTCGATAAACGCTTTCCAAAAAATCCCCGAGCCCATGAGGTGATTTCGACTACAGAAGCATGCCTATTTTTAACGCAATATTGCCGGAAGAATCGAAGGTCACGTGCGTTAAATACGTACGGAAATTTCACCGGATTCGCGGTAACGTTCAACAATATTATGAACGGTAGAGGGAGGCAGATTCAAAATACTAGCAATTTCCCGTTGCGATTCATTATTTTCATACCTCTGGATTATTCGCCTTCACATGTCGTTATTAACGGGCTTTCTTTGACCCATAAAGGCGACACAACTGC
>JAHWFO010066701.1:0-11847 GCA_023313115.1 Rhysida immarginata | reverse complement strand
TCGACTAATTGACCTCCGACAAATTGACCGCCCGACCAACTGACACTCTCAACAAAATGACGCTCGACGAATTGACCTCCGACGAACTAACCGCGCGACCAACTGACACTCTCAACGAATTGACGCTCGACGAATTGATGCCGACGAACTGACGCTCGACGAATTGACCCTCGACGAATTGACACGTAACCGTTTTAGATACTCTGTAAAGATACACTGAGTAATTTAAGTTGCTTTTCTTTAACAATCTGCTACAATAAGCAATAGGATGTTCCTTCCCTTCCAATTTTCGAGACAGAACTGTACCTAACACATAGGAACTGGCATCTGTGGCAACAATAAATGGTTTAGAAAAATCTGGGCCTTTTAGAATGGGTGCTGAGATTAAGAGTTGTTTGAGGGTCTGGGATGCTTTCTCTACTTCTTCTGTCTTGTCTAGTCAAATTTGTTAATGGTTTTGCAATAGCACTGTATGATCTGACGTGCTGTCTGTAGTAATAAGTCAATCCCAGGAAAGACAGTTTGAGGTCATGGAAAATTCTTGACAGCAGTAATTTTGTCTGGTTCTGGTGCAATTCCATGCTCAGAAATGACATGGCCTAAAAATTTTACTTCATTAAGAAACTGACGTTTGTGAGGTTATAATTTGAGGTACAATTCCCTTAACCTCTCAAAAAACACTCTCACGTTTGCCAAATGTTCTGGAAATTTTCATTAAAGAAAATAGACTAAAATGCGGTTCTTTGCCTCTAACAATAAAATTAGCTGTTCTTTGCCACTGCGCTGTAGAGTTATTAAGTCCTATGGGTAATAGTTTGAACTGAAATTTCGAATCCGGAATACAGAATCCTGTTTTTTTTTTTGTATTTTCTCGGTCTCCTATTTCTAACTGGAAATAGCCCTGATTAAAACCTAGCACACTAAAATACTTAGATTTCCCCATTGTTATAAAGTTTCCGTTATATTCAGTAGCGGAAATGCGTCCACTTTTTTAACCTTATTAAGCTTACAAAGTTAACAACAAACCGATATGAACCATCTCTCTTTTTAACTAACAAGGCTGGTGCACTTCAGGGGCTCGTGCTGGGTGCTATAACATTGTTCTTTAATAAATTGCTTTCATGACACTGCTCTGGGAATGGGGAATCCTATATGGTGGTTAAGCTATGAAGGGGGGGGGGGGACCTTATCAATTTTATGATGCCCAATTTTACAACATCCTATATCCCTGTCCTCATGTGACAACACATCATGTGACAACACATATCAGAATTTTTTAACGGAATTCTTTTCTCACATGCTAAACGATCGAAATGAAATAAATTTAGAAATGTTTCTTTCCAAATTTTTTCCTTCTTTCCCTCTTCAATGGGTGTGCTCAACTCCACTTTCTCCTCCTCTGTTTCACTCAAATTCCCAATAATTTTGTTAACATTGACAACCAATGTTTTACCAGGGTAGTTCATTATACGAATGGGTATTGTATCAAATTTTGAAACCTTGACCAATAATTTAGCTCCCCAAAGTCCTGGATTATAAAGTTATTTCGGTTCGAGCACAACAAACTTATTTTTGAATGCCTTGCTCGCTAATTTACCTTCACAAACAATTTCAGAATAAGGGGGAATAGATTCTTTTCTCTTACAGGAACAGTCTCCATAAATTCTCAAATATTTGCAACCCCAGTTGAGTTAAGGCTCTAAAAATGTGGGTATTCCTATCCGCCATTTTGGTTCCAGCCTCGATACTGAAAAGCATTGGCCGCATAGGGTCGAGCGTGTACTAAGGCGACACTTTTTGCTAAAATGAACAAAATAATGCATTACATCGTGAAAATATAAATGAGGTACTTTTGAAGGGCCAAGTTGTAGATTGGCATCGATAAAACGTGAATTGTGTGAATTTGAGCGCCAAATTGTAAGTATAGCACTTTTGTGAATAATAATAATTATTAACTGGAGATACGTCTCCAAGCATAGGTAATGATTTTTCAATTGAAAAATGGAAGGAAAAATTCTGCGACCCGGATTCGAACCAGGAACCTCGACTATCATGGCCGATGCCTCTACCAATTGGGCTATCGCAGACACCACAGACAGCCAAGCTGTCTCAAGGTGTATCTCCAGTTAATAATTATTATTATTCACTTGTGAGTTCATCAACTTTCTGATGGTTTGGAGTGGAGAAATTCTCAATCTGCGAGCCAGGTTCCCATCTCCCATTGGGCTTTCAACCATGACAACTTGGTTGTCTTTAAGACACCTTGAGACAGCTTGGCTGCCTGTGGTATCTGCGATAGCCCAATTGGTAGAGGCATCGGCCATGATAGTCGAGGTTCCTGGTTCGAATCCGGGTCGCAGAATTTTTCCTTCCATTTTTCAATTGAAAAATCATTATAGCACTCTTCATGCTAAAGGAAACTTACTTACTTACTTAATTACTTACTTTGCAAACCCGCTTATCCCTATGGAGGATCTCCAGCGATCGTGATCTTCCGCCATCAGGTGCATGTCCTCCCTGGTAATACCCAAGCGACTTGAACCCAGATTCTCCATGTAGTCTAGCTACGTGGTTCTAGGCCGACCCCTTGGTCTCTTACCCACCGGCTTGGAAAATAACAACTGCCTAGGAAGACCAGTTTGCGGCATCTGTATCACGTGGCTATACCAGCGCAATTGAGATCTCTCAATGCGGAGAAGTAGTGGCTCAACACCTAAAGACTCCCTTATTGTGGTGCTGTGCACTCTAACTACTAGGAAAACACCTGTCACATCTCTCAGAAATCTCATTTCGGCCACCTGTACCCGCGATCGCACTCTTTCGGTCATTACCCAAGCCTCATGACCATAGGTGAGAATGGGGACAAAAATAGATTTAAAGATGGAGAGCTTGGTTTTGTTACCCAGCTCGATTTTCGTTATCACAGATCGCCACAGTTCACGTCTGACACAGCTTGCTGCATCAATCCGAGCATCCAATTCTTTCTCCTGCCGTCCATCACTCGTGAATGCAATCCCAAGATACTTGAATTTCTTCAGCTTTCTCAATGAGGCTCCCCTAACATGGAGAGTGCACTGAGTAGGCTGTCTTGAAAGGACCAGAACCTCAGTTTTAGTCACACTGATCTTCATCCCAGCTTCTTCACATTTGGCTGCAAACCGGTCTAGTGCATGTGGAAGGTTCGTGCGAGAAGACCCAAGGAGGACAAGGTCGTCAGCAAAGAGCAGCCTCTCCACCAGGCAATCACCTACACAAACACGCTCATCGCCCCGGGTGCCTCTGTCTATCCAGTCCATAAAGATAATGAACAACAGGGGCAACAGTACGCACCCTTGGCGGAGTCCAACAACCACGGTGAACGGTCTTGACTTAATGCCATTCATCCAGACACACATCTCAGTGCTTTCGTACAGAGACATGATAGCAACCAGTAATTTCCCATCCACTCCATACTCTTGCATCACTTGCCAGAGCTTCTCCCGAGGAACTCTGTCATATGCTTTTTCTAGGTCTACAAAGCAAGCGTACACCTCTTTTGCATACTCCTGGTATTTCTCAAAGATTTGCCTTAGAGCAAAGATGTGATCCATCGTGCTTCGACCAGGTCGGAAACCACACTGCTCCCCCGAGAGTTTGGAGTCAACTATTTCCCGACTTCTCTTCTCCAGACACTTAGCGTACACTTTCCCAGGAATGCTGAGCAAAGAGATGCCTCGGTAGTTGTTGCAATCTCTCTGATCTCCCTTTTTGAAGATAGGGATCACAGTTCCTGTCTGCCATTGCTTAGGGGCCTGTCCAGATATCCAAGCAACCTGACACTCGTGTCAGCCAATGGATACCATCCTGATTTAAGGCCTTTAACATCTCGGACCGGATTTCATCATCACCTGCAGCTTTGCCAGTCTTCAGGGACTTAATTGCCCATCTGACTTCTGAATCAGTGATACTACCGTGGCTACTGCTTGGCGCTCATTCTGGTCTCACTCAGGATGCCTGCCAACTCATTAAAAGTCTTTGGTACGAGCGAAAATAAAGTAAACTAAGTTGTGTGGATAAAAAAAACTTACAAAACTTAAAATTGAAGAAGCCTATTTTTTTGAATTTCTCAGCTGGGATCTTATGATACTCCAGTTAAAAGCTGAATTAAAACTAAGGAAAATGAGTAGAGACGCTGCACACCCGGCTACTAGGAAATTCATCCTACTACTTATTTCGCCTCCACTTAGAACATCTGACAAAAACAGACTTGGGTTCGATAGCCAATCAAACGTTCAAAAACGCTGGTCACCCACCAAAAGAAAGGTGAACTCTTGTCAATCAAGGGGTTGGAGACACCCACTGTAACTGTTTCTAAGTTATCCGAATTTTCACCCACATGACAATTAGTTCATATCTTGCTATTTTCACATTTCAAGGTTCCCTGTTTTTTTGTCTCTAGATCACTCTATCCTCTTGCATCCGGTCTTAAATTCGATCCAAACAAACTTCTTTAACTCTGCTAATACGCCTGGGTCCTTGAACAAGAGTCAAACGACCCAACACAATGAGATGTAAAATGAATCCTTGCTTTCCCCTTTTTGACAAATTCAAAAGTGGCACAGAATAAACGTTTCTTAACTTGTGCAGAAAATGAGATAATTTAAAACAGTATATTTATTTAATTATTAACTGGGCTATATTCCAGCCAGACTCTTTAAAAATTCTAAAATTGAATTCCGATAAACAATTATTAATGCGAACAACAACCAATTGATTTAAATAATTTAAATATGAATTCTAAATTTGGATATGAAACGTTCCCAAAATCTTACATTGCGATTTATGTGAATGCTAACATTAACACAATAAATATCCATATGAAATTAAAAAACTTTTCCCCTCTGAATTAATTCTCAGTTTATCTCGCAATTAAATTGTAAAGCAGCAAAATACCCTGCAGACAAAACCTTAATAAAAAAACGTGTTTCTTTGTGAGGCAATGGATTTCAAGATTACTCTGTTAAACTGATGTGGCCAACCCTGGGGAAATTTCAAAAATATATTAAAAAAGAAAGACTGAATTAAAACACTTCAGCAGCAGAGCTTAGTGAACAGAGCTGCAAAAAAGCATATCTAGAAAAAAAGTTCAATACTTATTTCATCTTGGTTTACTATTAATGGAAGGTCTGACTTTTACAAATGATTTTGCCACCCACGAAGCGTCCTTTTTATATAAAGTCTTCTAAAATAATGCAAACACATGTATGATGCATTTCACCACCAATGAGTCCTCATTAGCATGTGATTCTGAAGTCAACATCACCGCAGAAAGACATTGCTTTGCAATGAAATTACCCCATCAACAAGGAGTTATCCGACCTTACCCAAATTTAGTAAACAGTTAGATGCATGCTCACGAGACATGACCATTTGGGTTGATACAGGCTGTTTGGGTGCCTGTATAGCTCATCAGTTGACACCCGCACAAATGGTAGGCCGAAGTTGGAGGCAATGGCGAGAGGAAGGCACACATGCCAGAAGACCAGGCTCTGGGGCCCGGAAAAGCACATGAGCTCTTACTGATAGGCGGATACTGTGAACAGCGGACAGAACCATCACCCTATGGCAACTGCGTGACAACATCACTATCCATTGTTGTGACTTCCTTTGACACCTGAGCACCATGCGATACAACTGGTGTCAACTGATGAGCTTATAGTTGGTGTCGTGAATGAGTGGGCTGGCGAATGGAATGGCACCTGGTGGTCTTCAGCGACGAATCCCGCTTTTGTTTAGACACTGGTGACAGACGTGGACGTGTGTGGCACAGACCAATGGAACGTGCCAATGAACAAAATATTTGGTATTATCATCGTGGACCAACACTGGGGATCAGGGTCTGGAGTGCCATCGACGATACCAGAACGCCTTTAGTCACAATCCAAGGCACCCTGACAGCAGCACGGTACATCGCAAACATTCTGCAGCCTGTATTCCTGCACACCATACCCAGCGCAGTCTTTCAGCAGGATAACACCAGACCACACACGAGAAACATGAGCATGGCATGTCTGCATGATGTCAACTGCCTGCCGTGGCCCTCGAGGTCCCCAGACTTATTGCCAATTGAGCATGTGTGGAACATGGTGGGACTTTGTTTATGATCACAGCAGGTTCACCAGGCCTGGGCAGATATACCCCATGATGACATTCGCCACCTGTATGATCACTTACACCTGTGGCTGGAACAATGCATCGCTGCTAGAGGTGGTGCCAGAACCTACTGATGCTGCTTTCCATTGGGACACCCTGTACAAACGAGTGCACGCCTTGGCTCCATAACCTAATAAAGGTGTGTTCAGATGTATCTCTTGATGTATACCTACTTTTGGCTCATTCGGATAACTCCTTGTGGGTGGGGCAATTTCATTGCAGAGCAGTCTGTACAAACATGGATAGTAAAAATTTGGAAAAGTGTTTCTGTTCTTTCAGAATCAGAATTTTTAGTTTCATTCTGATGTTTTATTTATACGTCTTAAATTCTTATAATTTTTATTGTAAATGGAGCAATGAGGATTAGGCATTTATATCCAGGAAAAGATTTTCCATAAGATTCTGATTTCATAAACTTACATTGCCCGGCCAATGAATAGGATATATCAACTGATTTTACTGTAGAACTTTTGTTATCCTGAGTGACAGCATGTATACGCCTAGGCATTGATTCTAGGAGGTGCTGCAGTGCATACAGGTCAGGTGATTCAAGAGACCTTAAACTGCTGTAAAGTTGATGGAAGAGGATGCTATTGACAGATGCATCTATCCGACAAATCTCTAATATATTTTATTGGGTTAATATCCAAACTCTGTGGAGACCAGAGTAAATGGTGTAAGTCACTGTCATGCTCAAAGAACCAATCTTGCACGATTAACTGCAGAATGGTTACCATCAAGAAAAAGGAAAAATACTTGTGTACTAAAACAGATATATGATCATTAGTAACGTAAAAAGTTCGAATATTTTCTGGAAGAGATAGGAGTACTCAAAATTAACTTTTTTTAAAAATAATTATTTTTACATTAATCCTTGAAAGCTGAAGCAGGGAAGAAGTGGAACATCGCAGGTGGACTTGATCGACAACAACATTCAGACATTCTTTGCTGTCACCCGAGTTTCAAGGAATATCAGGGGGTGCTTACCAAAGCAACAAAACATACACATACCATGACACTTCCACTAAAACATTGAGTTGTTGAGAAAAGGCATGATGGGCCACTTTGCTTCATGGGTCTTCCATCAAATGGCTGCACAGTAGAAATTCATTGTGGCTGTGAGACGCGATTCAGCTTTCACAAATTAAACACTTTAGAAGATCTTGCCATTTGATATACCGGTCAGCTGTGGTGGCTTAGCTATCATGATATAGTTAAATCGTAAGATCCAGAGCCCTAACCAAAAAAGGGGAATATGGGTGATAATTCCTGGACGAGGGAAGTAGGGTATTAAGCCATTTCTGAGAATTTGTAGTTGGAGAGCGTAGTTTCTGAGAATGTTAAATAAAAATAAAAGTTTCTTCATTATCTAATATGATAATAATCTAAGTTTCTCATAGAGGGATTATCACTCATGCTCCTCTTTTTTGTTAATCAATGATTCCACTCGGGGCTCTCGATCTTATAGTTTGACTATACTTGTTAGCCAGGCTCATGCAGGGTGATTCAGCCAATTATGTACGAATCTAATGGTTTATTACTCAGGAAGTAATAATGAATGTCATATAGATCTTACAATACACATTACACATTGGAATTTCACATCTCATGAACAACATGCTCGATATGTGCTCCATTCATCTGTATAACACGACGAAGCCTGAGGGTGAAGTTTTACAACACTGTGACTCGCATCAAATTGTCAAACAGTGCACAAGATTAGGTGATTGACTGATGGGCCTCTTCCATATGCTGAACACCTTCTCCTTAAGGAACCCACACAGAATTGACCGGTATAAAGGTCCGGAGTTTACACGTTTTTAATGTGATGACTCCACCCTCCAGGTAATTTACATGAGCACATATATAATAAGAACACGCTGGAGAGTGGGGCGATCAAGGGTTCGGGACCAGTAATAGATGATTACGAGAGCCTAGGTTGGTGTGTTAAATCAATGTCATTTTTATTCTCACAAGACATATATACAACATACATCATGCTATGCTAATCATTATACCTTACAATAAATTCGTAGGGGCCCCAACCAAAAACACAAAAGAAATATCAGCATATACTATTACGCAAATGGGTAATTCAAATGACAGGATCATGTACACTTCGTTTCCCGAAGCTTTGATCTGAAGCAGTGTGCCTTTGAACCACGCGACAATATTCATAAAGGGGGGGTTAGCGCCCCACTCAGCGACAACAAGTTTTTCAATCTTATGCTCGCATCCCCGGATCAAGTATTCCAAATGAATTTGCGCAACACGTGCCATGCACCTCTTTTAATGCCAACAAGGGGAGAGGAACCGAAACCCCTCTAAGCAGGATTGAGCATTTAAAATCTGCAAGCCAATGGCGAGCTCCGAGAGCACTACAACGTTTATTTCCGCAACACGTGATCTTGAGTTACACGGTGCGTATTTTACGGATGGATGCTCGTGCCACCAACATAGCCGTCTGGTCGGGAAGTGGCTCTGCCTGAGCAAACCAGGTAAAAATGTCAGTGATCACGAGGATGAATCGATTTCCCCTGCTGGACCATCGGACCGGGCCCACCACATCAATGACCACCTTTTGAAAGGGATAGTCTGCAATTACCCCTTCCTGCCAAGGGGCACGAGTTACTTTAATTTTTGCTCGCTGACCTTTTGTATGACGTAACTTTTCATTCCAGACCAAAAATAATTCCTGCGTGACTTGCAGAGTGTTGCGTTAATCGCTCGATGTCCACCTAGGGGTCCATCATGGTGCCATGCAACAAACGCTTTACGCTGTTCTTGTGGAATGCATACACGGATCTGACCTTCATGAATTCCTGTCCCTAATCGCACTCTAAGTCCGTCCCGTACTGACCTCCCAGAACTTTTTCCTTAGTACGTGCTTCCAATGCTTGTGCAATATTCCGAAGCCACACATCCTCCCTCTAGGCTTGTCTTAGTTCCTCACTTGACATGGGGCCTTAAAGCTCGGCCATTATCGAGCAGCATTGCTGGGATAGCATGTCAGCCACTACATTCTTTTTGCCCTCCACGTATTGATAAGAGAACCCGTGCTCCTCCAGCTCTAGTGCCCATCTCAGCATGCGCTGATTAGTACTGCGCATGCGCTGGATGAACGCCAGAGGCTGGTGGTCTATCAACACCACAGTAGGGTGGTCAATAATGATGTGTCGAAAGTGGCCGGCAGCTCAGACGATAGCCAGGGCCTCATTCTCAATAACTGAGTAGTTGACCTCCACCCCCCAACTTCTTGCTGGAATATGCAACGGGTTGCAGGCCTTCCCCAACCTTTTGTTGTAACACGCCACCAATCGCGTTAGCTGATTCATCGGTTGACAGAAAGAAACCTCGTTTATAGTCGGGGGAGACCAACAGAGGCCCGCTGCTCAGGACCATTTTGATGAACTCAAAAGCCTTCTTACAGGTGGCGTTCCATTGGAACAGCACTCCTTTCTAAGTCAGCTCTGTGATAGGAGTTAAAATCTCCGACAGCCCCGGTATAAATGGGCAGTAAAAGTTTACTGAACCTACAAAGCTGCGAACTTCGCGTACATTCTTGGGTTCTGACAGCTTCTGCATCGCTTTTACATTCCCTGGATCAGGGTAAGTGCCATCCGCTGTGATGATATGCCCCAAGTAATGCATGCTTTGGGTGCTAAATCGGCACTTAGCCGGTTTGATCACCAGCCCCCTTTCCCGAAACCTCTCCAGTACCCAACATAGTACATCCACATGCTCCTGGAATGTTTCAGTAGAAATCAGGATATTGTCCAGGAACATATTGATGTTCTCCCCGACACCCCCTTAACAGCCGCCACCACATATTGTTGAAAAAGTTGGGAGGAGTTCCTTCCACCCTGGGGCAAACAGGTAAGTTCATATTTGCCCCATGGCGACTAGAAGGCATAGCACTCTCCCAGTGACTCAGCCAACGGTATGTGGTAGTATCCGTTATTCAAGTCGAGCACTGAGAAGTAACTATGCCCCCATCAGATCTTCCAGGATATCTTTAATTATGGGCATCGGGTAGTCCACGGGGCTGGTGTGTAGGTTAACCTTACATAGATCTAACATGATTCGAACGTCCCCATTCTTCTTTGGAACTATGTGGACTGGACAGTTCCATGGGCTCACACAGGGTTCAATGATCCTGGCCTGCTCGAACTCTACCAGTTTCTATCTGTACGCCTCCCAAAACATGTGAAGCAAGCGATACATATAAGGAAATCAATGCATGTGAGGGATATGATACTGCCGAGTAAACATGGGATGCAACTTATCAACTGTATACTCATAATCTCGCACCCCGCAAACACCAGTTACTTCATTGGAAAATACATCTCCGTATTCATATATTGTTTCAGTAATAATCTTACGGATATCTTCACTTAAACCTTCTAATTGCAGTCCTGCTATAGGTGGGCATCAGTTGATCACTTTAGAGTGCACAACACATGCCATGAAACCATCAATCCATACACCTCCTTCACTGCACAAACCCTACCTAGCCTCTGCCCTGAGTCTACCACACTGCGGTACCCCACACTTTCCCACGACCGCACCCATCCAAAACCTAGACACTAACTTATCAAGGCAATATGCACCCATTCCTGTCATATATGCCTCTACTATTGGCCACAATTATGCAATCTACTAGCATTCTCCTTGCGCTCGCTCCTACCGTCAGTAGTCACTCAAGACACAGCGAGCTCTGGCCGGGCCTTAGCCCCATCATCCCCTCATTTCCCAGCATATTATTCATTTTAAAAATCAATATATACCCTTTATCTCCTCACACACACCTTCCACTCAACACTCACAAGAATTAATCCTCTTAATAACTCCCAGTCAATAATAAACATTAACCTTCACTTAGCGCAAACACTCCACACTTAACTGCACTGATAAGCCCTCGTACCTCGTTAGTCCGAAATTTCCGGATTACTGGTCCCTGTTCGGGCACCAGTGAGAGGCTCCACCCTCCAGGTAATGTACATGAGCACATATATAATATGAACACGCTGGAGAGTGGGGCGATCAAGGGTTTGGGACCAGTGATAGATGATTACAAGAGCCTAGGTTGGTGCGTTAAATCAATTTCATTTTTATTCTAACAAGACATGAATACAACATACATCACGCTATGCTAATCATTATACCTTACAATATATTCGTAGGGGCTCCAACCGAAAACACAAAAGAAATATCAACATATACTATTACGCAAAAGTTAATTACAAATGACGGGATCGTGTACACTTCGCTTCCCGAAGCTTTGATCTGAAGCAGTGTGCCTTTAAACCATGCAACAGTATTCATAAAGGGCGGGGGGGTTAACCCCCCACTCAGGGACAACAAGTTTTTGAATCTTATGCTCATTCCCCCGGATCAAGTATTCCAAACAATTTTGCGCAAGACCGTGTTGCACATCTCTTTTAATTACCAACAAGGGGAGAGGAACCGAAACCCCTCTTAGCGGGATTGAGCATTTAAATCCTGCAAGTCACTGGTGATCCCCGAGAACACTACAGCGTTTATTTCCGCAACACGTGATCTTGAGTTACACGGTGCGTATACTGGTGCTTATGCTTAATGATCCCCCTTATACTTCCGTTCATTCGGCTCTCTGCTCAGAAAAAATCAAGAGCA
>JAHWFO010066698.1:0-10096 GCA_023313115.1 Rhysida immarginata | reverse complement strand
TTATTAAAAAAAATTAATCCCCCCTCCCACCGAGTAGGGTAAGGCAAGTAGCAGATCCTGCTAAGACCAAATCCCCTCCCCCGCGTCCAAATTTAGAGCTTATTAATGGTAGAAATACGATTAACAATAGCTGCTTGATGATGATGTATCAATGTATACATTTTTTGTCTGCAGGCCTTCTCTCTAGGTGGTGTTGAGTTGACGTAACAATGTACGAAGTTTTCGCGCTCAGGCTTTGAGTAGAGGTGGTGTTGGCATAGCCATCACCTTCTAAACGTAGAGATAGATATATACCATAGGAGGAAGCTCAATGCTAAATCAAGGGACTTGGGATCAAGTGCTCGCCAGCGATAACACAGGCACATGTCTAAAGAATTGCCTGGAAAAGTCCACACTTAACATCGTGCACCTATGTCTGGTAGCCATTCAGTAAAGTATAAGAAAATAATTTTGAACATTAAAAAAAGCTGAAAATAATTTTCTAGCTGTCATGGAATTATAGGGACTTTCTTTGGCAGAAGAATTTCAACAGAAAGTTATTAAAATAAATATCTTAAATGTATATTTTATGCAATGATGTCAGCAACAATAAAGACTTCATTATTCTTTATTGTTGTTGACATCTTTAGTTTGAACCACGGTCTATAGATATTCATGGTCATCGAGCTTCGGCCATTTTCCATTGTTTCGAGAAGCTAAGGAAGCCAGATCGCGCCAGGTGCCGCATAGATTGCACTATTCTCGACCACAACCTGCGATAGAGATTTTCATTGAAACTGAATACGAAAGTAAAGTTTCTGTCTGCCGATAGGGTGGCGCTGCAGGCGCAGTTGGGCAGATTGTACATGCAACGCCACTTTTCAATAGAGTTCCCGCCCTACCGGGAGCTAGAAACTTTAGCTTCATTTTAACAATGGAGCTCGATGACCATGAATATCTATAGACCGTGGTTTGAACGTGCGTTCACAGTATTCATCGAGAACTATGCCAGGTGCTTATCATTTTCTTAGACACGTTTGAATCAATGATATCTATACAACTCCTGGATAGATAAGATCCTGAAGTCATCTATTTTTACCCCTTTATCTTGTAGCGTCCCCCACCTCCGCAATATGTTCGATAATGCCCTAGTGTTCGATGAACAGCATTTGAGGTGGGCGAGAGCTAAGAATTCGAGACCGAAAACTAGAAATGACACCTGATATCGCTGTAATTAAATATGCACACATTAATTTATTAGCCTAATTATATAACCATTCCATGACAAATATACATTGTACTAATACAAGCTATTTTATCACTACGGGGCCCCATCTATCATGGTTCTGGTTCAAAATTAAACTCAAGGCCAAGGCCTTTTAATGTAATTAAATTATACAACCGGCACTCTAGCCTTAATAACATGGAGTCTGCAGTTGCAGGTAATTATAGTTATGGTGGCTATGCTTGCTTGACCACCGCTATAGGGAGACCTACACTTCCGAATCAAATATTCCGTTCGTTTGCGACTACCAGCGCAATGCCCCTCCTTTATTTACCTAAAAGGGGGGAGGAACAGTGACCCCCTCCTGGTAAGTGTAGATGCCCGTTAATTCAACACAATGTCGGAGTCCGCTACTAGTTTTAACATTATAGTAATATGCGCTCCGTGCATTACTGTTGCATCAGTCAAGCTTGCTAGTCGTATCAACCATAATACCCATAACTAAACTCTTGCTGAGTCCCAATTGAGATGGCTAGGTGCTTAATAAGAATAAATAAAATTATCAATTAACTTATATCTTAAGCAGTTGCTAATTAACATTAATTGATGAGCTTTGAACATAAAAACAAGGTCTGCGAGTGTCTCCATATATCCAGTACAATGTAGCCGTAACTCCGAGAAACATCGTTAATCATAGTATGCAAAGTTTGGGCGTGAATCCGTGGCCTTTACACAACATCATAACGCACTCACCCGGGAATTTCATATTACTCTGTCATCATGCTGCTTTACCATATCCCATGCCTGTCGCTCTCAATTTTGTCATTGGATTCGAACGCTCAGTTTGTTCAATTATGGTCCGCTTCTTGCCTCGCTCGTACGATCAGTGGCCGGACGAATAAAACATATTAAGAGAAAAGCATAATAATATTTATGAACAATAAAACAGTTTATACTTTCACCGACATTTTACTTGTTTCTTTCCTCTTTATTAAGTCCCTGTTGTCGACAGACTTGTAGGAGTTATCGGACATCGAATTCCATAATTATAGGGGTCTTATTTTCATAATCGAGCTGTGGGATAGACTGTTACTTAAACAACAACAACGACCGTTACATTTTTTGTCGTTTCAATTCGAACGTCTCCAACACAATAGGCAAAAGGCATCTCTCATTACGTGTTAGTCTTCTTTTAATGATGAACAACGAATATCTCTCTTCACAACAAAACGGCAAAAAAACAACAAAACACGCTCTTCAAATTCGCCGAAAACGATCGCAACAATCCTCCGCTGGAAGCTGAGCTATATTCTCGGAAGACACATTAACAATGTAGCTCCAACAGAGGACTATTAACGATCGTTCACGGCATATACAGGTATTGGACATTGAAACTGAAACACCTTCGCAAATAGCACTGGTTACCCCCAGGGCTGAATAGAACCTTCTGCTAGGTAATTAATCGTATGCATATCAATGAATCACGTGTCAGAGGTCTTGATAGTCACTCCAGTAGAAAAGTTCGATAGTAAGCTTCAAATTGTCTGTGCAGAGCGCTATAATGGGAGACATATCCGACTTCAAAAGAGGGCAGATTGTTGGGGCGCGTCTAGCAGGTGCATCTGTGTCCAAAACTGCCACACTTTGTGATGTCTCACGTGCTACAGTATCCAGGGTGAAGTGTGCATATGAACAGGAAGGACGAACCACGTCCAGGAGGAGCAACTGCAGGGGAAAACTGAAGTTGTCGGAAAGAGACGTCAGGACATTGACCAGGATTGTTGCACGAAAGCGGAAAACCACCGCAGCAGAAATCACCGCAGAAATGAATACACACCTCCAGGAACCTGTGTGCACGAAGACAATCCGTCGTTACCTGCATAAATCCAACATCCATGGCAGGGTTGCTATACCGAAGCCTTTCATCAGTAGTACAAATGCCTCTAAGCGGGTTCAGTGGTGCCGGACGCATAAAACCTGGACGTTGGATGACCTCAAACGCGTCATATTCTCGGATGAGTCCAGCTACACTGTCTTCCAAACAACAGGGAGGGTATTCGTCTGAAGGAGCCCCTCTGATGCCTACAACCCAGACTGCTTGGCACCCACAGTCAAACACGGAGGTGGATCAGTAATGGGTGGATCAGTAATGGTCTGGGGTGCAAACTGTGCAGGACCTCTACCGATCCTTCCCAAGACGTGTTGCTGCTGTGCTGGCTGCCCACGGTGCCCCAACACCTTATTAAATAAAGATTTTGGATTTCTACCAGGTGGTTCAGTTTCAATGTCCAATACCTGTATATCTCAAAACGACAAGATAAACAAAACAACTTAACGCACTACAAACAATCCCACTAATACAACGAACACACTTATTATACGACTACGCAAAAATAAATATAAAAGAAAAAGAAAAATCTATAATAACAACTTTTAATTTTCTACTATACAATTTTCTATATATAGTCCTGCCATCAGACACACGTGACTCCTACACTGTAACGTCATAATTATTCTAATTATATATTGATTTTTCTTCAAAACAGCACGAACGTTTGTTAAGGATTCATTGACAGTGGTACTTCAGTTTACTGTCCTTATGGGGTGGTACTTGTTCAAAAATTTTTGAAAACCGTGGCCTAACGTTAAATAATCAGGCTAACGACTACTGTGCGAACCATGGAATTTTAAATGAATGAAACATGAATGATTTAATAAATATTATATATTATATTATGTGTTAATGTACTTATGTTTGTTACACATAAAAGACGTTTAGGGAAAATGTGTTAATAAATCATCTTTTTCTTGTTTTTAAAACATTGTTTGCGTTTTGTTTTGTTTCTAAACTCTATTAGTTCTTTTAAAACAATTTAGATTTTAGGAAAGCTTTAATTAAATCGTTCTTAATTAAAAGGAGAATTTCGTGGGTTAGTTTAGGTAAGTATTCTAAATAACTGAATTATTAGTTTTCTATTTGACTTGTTAACTTCTCTGCAGGGTCTTTTTTTTATAAAAGTGGGTCTTAAAAGTATTTTTGCAGGGGGCGAGTGTGGAAGGGGCGATAGTGGACGGGCCAAAGTGGAAGGGGCGAAAGTGGAAGGAGCCAACCTCACGGGGCCAAAGTGGAATGAACCGTCTCCATAGGACTTCTGTCCCCCTAAGTTTAATTTTACACTAAAAAATTTTGAATTTTTGAAATTCTGGCTTGGGATTCTTAAAGACCATCAAAAAATAGAATAGGGATGTCTACAGACCCACTCTCCATCTCTTTGTCTTCATCGATAAAATTGGGTTCAAAACTTTAAAAGTTCCACACCTTCAGGGCCTCTATCTCCTAAACGGTTGGATCAATTGAAAAACACCAAGAATAAAACATTTCTCGAATATTGTGCACAATCTTAATATACCATTAAAATAGGGGTTCCTGTTTAAAATTTAAAAGTTACACCTCCCCCCAGCCCCCCTCACAAGGGGGGGGGGGTAATTTTTTAACTAATGAATTTTTTTCCGCGAAATAATTCACTTTTGATTTTGGACATTTTATCGTACAATGCTTAGTTTCCGAGATATTCAGTTGTTTCAAGATAAATGCCTCATCTGTATTTTGTATTCTGTTTATTTTTTTGAATTAAAACACCTTTCCGGGAACATTTTGAAGCTACCTCGAATGTAGGTTGAAAAGATTGCTTAAAAAAATCGGCTTAACATCATAAGTACGACGCAAAGAGCGCAAGCACCAAAGCGTGTCTGGCATTGTAATGTCGTATGAATTTTGTCGTTGTAACAGTCCGCTTGCTGTAAAGGACATAATCAGTATGTAACAGCCCGATGCAATATAAAATCGTGTCTGAGGTTGAGTCGAATGATTTCGAGGGAAATTTTGGACTATTCCAGAACGGAAGACTAAACAGTGGTTATGGACATGCTGAACATATTTTTGATGACATTCCCAAGTATAATCATGAACTTAATAAATTTTACAAGAGAAGATACCGGGAATCCCATAAAAAATCGATTCAGTCAGTAGTAATGAGATTGGATCCTGGGAATTTCTTGCCGCCACAACAGGTTTTTGATCATCATAGTTTTCGCTATATCTTCATTCGGTGTTTTTTTCACCTCTCACTGAATACACTAAACAATAAAGACACCTAATTTCATTAATAGAATGCCACTAATACAGTTGAGTAACAATCTATACACACAATGGTACGGCTCAACCAGATGTCAGAGCAGAGGTAGATCCAGGCAACATTAATGATGAACAATTATCGACATCTAAATCTTAAACTTAAATAGGAAGGCTACGGATTCTCTGTTCTTAAAATTCAATTGATGGCTCCACCAGAGATTTATTAAGTTTATTTCTGAATAGGTTAGTGGATAGTATTTTCGTAAGGACCTTTTTGAGTACTCATACGCAGATAATTGATTAGACACTGTTAACACGCTTAAGAAATCGAGCTTCTTCCAATCTTTAAAAGGCACCATAATCAATTTCGACTTCAAGACGCGATCCCTTGACAACAGGCTAAAATAACATTTATTCTTCTTTTGAGAGAAACTAACATACCATTTTATGGTTATCGATTTAATATAGCGGTGGCCGCCTTTATGTAATATTCGTACAATATTAATGATCATTCGCTGATGATTATTAACAAGTCTTTATAACTTCTATCCAAGGAGCAATTAAGATAATATAGGTTTTTAAGGTTCAAACTATACAGGGTGATTTACATCGAATGTAAAATACTTAAAGGGGGTATTATAGAGGTTAAGATAAACACAAAATGTCCTATGAACATGGGTTCAAATATGAACGATAACTGAGATATGAACAGAAATAAAAATGCCGCCACCAAGATCAACAAGTTAATAACTCAGGTTCTGTAAAGCCTAGATTAATGCAATTTGGGGGAATAACAAGGTACATAAGACTGTGTATACCGTTAAAATTTGATTGAATTCCAACGAGAAGTTTTCGAGTTACACAGTCAAAATTGTGACAAGTGCTAGTTAGTACTCACAAGTGAACACGTACGTATTATGATGTTGAATGAGTAACTTGGAAACTTCTTGTTATAATTAGATCAAATTTTAGTGGTATACACAGACTTATGTACTCTGTTATTCCTCTAAATTTCATTAATCTAGGCTTTACAGAATCTGAGTTATTATAACTTGTTGATCTTGGTGGCGGCATTTTTATTTATGTTCATATCTCAGTTATCGTTCATATTTGAACCCATGTTTATAGGACGTTTTGTGTTTATCTTAATCTCTATAATACCCCCTTTAAGTATTTTACATTTGATGTAAATCACCCTGTATAACCATTAACTCTTGAAGGTAGTCATTGCGATTTAGCCAACCGTTAAACATGGCTTTTGACATAGTACGCTACTTTGCCATATCGTTAGGGATAAACATGTCAATAACTGCGAAACGCAAACGTATTTGGGTCATGAATGAGAAGTGAGACGAAGAGTATCCAAACAAACATATATCTCATAATGTCGACGAATGAGAGAATTCAAACTGCATCGGATGTGGCACAGGTTAAAGTCACCCGCGTTCGGGAGTTAGGCAGAGGCTCTCGTTCGAAAAATAGTCGACAGTCTCCCGGCTGTTATCTCGGAGCAATGCCTCCGAGAAGCCCCACCAGTGCACTCGCTAAGCGCTTGGGGAAACGGTCGGGGGCAGCGCATGCCTTTACCCATGAGGAGAAACGGATAAAGCGACAACGGGATCGGGTGCTGTCAATCGGCACTTGGAACGTATTCTCCATGACAGGAAAGGAATTAGAGTTAGTGGAGGAAGCCAAACGGTATCGACTGGATATCATAGGTATTACCTCTACGAAATACCCGGGTTCTGGAACTGTGGACTTAGAAGGAGGATGGAAGGTTTTCTACTCTGGTGTCGACACTAACATGACTGCCCAGGCGGGAGTGGAATACTCACAAGTCCCTGGCTGGCAGATTATGTTGCAGATTGGACCCCTTTAAGTGGAAGGCTGTGTCTCCTGAGGCTTCAGATAGGGAAACGGACTCTCTCTCTATTCGTTGCATATGCTCCGAATGCAGTCACAGAGTACCCACTTTTTCTACATGAAGTTGATGCTGCTCTCAGCAGGAGAGGGAGTGCAGATTCTGTCATCCTGATGGGCGACTTCAATGCACATGTAGGGGCTGATGACCAAACGTGGAAAGGCGTGATTGGGAAGAATGGTGACTCCGATTTAAATGCGAATGGGAAGTGCTTGTTGGATCTCTGTTGCAAAATGGACTTTCCATCACAAACACCTTCTTCCAGCACAGGGATACCTGGTACAGGGATGTGTGACGGGCCACCCCCTACCCTCCTAGGTCGATAAAGCACCCTGGATAAAACTAGTAAGGGGGAGGAACTGTCAGGGGTTCGGGACCTGGATTAATTCTTGAAGAAATGCTGGCACAGAGACATTATTCAGGTTTCACACTTTTATTCAACAGCTTATACAGGGTCGGTCGGTATCTTAAGCATAATAGGAGGGGCCCCTCTAGAGCTAAGACTAATTTCTTAAGTTCTAATGGAACACATGTACAATTTTTGGGCATTAATAAACCAGTCAAGCGCCATCACCAATCCGAGCATACGCAGATGTGTATATCGAGTATCACAATCAGGTCTCGGCACTATTGAAATCTGCTCCAGTGGATCAAAATACCACCAACTCCCGTGAAGTATTCCTAACCACACGCATGAACGCGTGATGTGACCCCTTTTGTTAAAATGCTTTGAGGGGAGGGCACCTTAACCCCTCCTTGGCGAGTGGTTGTATTTGATTTTTACAGACTCTCTGCGGAATCCAATGGGACCGGGTGTTTTCACTGCTAATTTCAGTGCACCCTCCCTAATGGCACTTCACACTGCAATTCCACTGATATGACAATAGTTCGACCTGTTTCATGCGTTACTCCCGCTCGGACTCGATGGCCCAGCTGGCTGATTCATTTTATCCTATTAAGCAATTAACAACAACAAAAGGAAAGAATAACAAATGTAACACCAGTCTCAATAATTCTCATCACCGTCTGGGCGTGCTAAATAAAAGGACCATCAGAACATGGTCTGAGGAGAATGTTTGGACACATTATGATAACGTTCTTCCTGTTGATATACTGGCGTCGCATTCTAGTGGCACTTCATGTGGCTAGACTTTCCTGCTTTATCTACACGAATGTTTTCCGCACTTGGGGGGGGGCTTCAGAGCGGACGCATTCCAAAGCGCAAATTGACAAACAGTTTGAAAGTTACTCACCCCAGTCGTCATCTAAAATGCACAAACATCTTCAATTACTTGGTAGCATTCTTTCCAAACTCACGGTTAAAGTTGTCATCGCTGGGCTCGATCGAACACATAATGGCCGCCATCATCCTGCCAACACCGCCATTTCCCTGTATAGCTAGATAAAATACTATTAAGCCCTGAATTACATCTTAAATGGACTAAATATATTCATCTTAGACTTATACATATAACCTGGGTGCTAATTGCACCAAAATTCCAACCAGAGTTTCACTACAACACATAGGATATGCAATCCAGGGAGCAAGACAACAACATGTCCGCTCAACACGGCGTTCTTTTGGGGAAGACAAAAAATAATAAAATACCAATGCTTCTACCAACAATACCACATAAAAGATAAAAATAAACGATTGTTTGCTGGGGGCTAAATAAAACTCTAAAGGAAAACTAACAATGTGAGTCGCCAACAAACAATGCAACAAACGAAAACAAAGAGACACACGCGACCGACTCTGCACTGTTAGCAAAACGCTCGTAAAAGAGCGGCCGCACCCCCTTCAAACTAAATACGATCACCGAAATACATTCACCCACCATTCTATACCAAACAAACTAACTAACACAATCCACCACAGACCGAACACTTCCTATTCACCCAAACAGACGCAAACTGCAAACAAACCGCTCACAACAATCAAAACAACAAAACAAAGCATCGCTCATAACACTCGCACACATCCCTCCCATAACCAGTCGTTTGCTATTTTCCCTTCCCGTCGGACATATGCAACCCTAACTGACATCAACATGTCACAGATGCAATGGACCAGAAGTCACTGATTGATTTTGTAATCGTTTCAGCCGACCTATTCCGATCAGTGTTGGATACTCGTGTGAGAAGAGGGGCAGAACTATCAACTGATCACCACTTTGTTGTCTGCACTTTGCGGTTCTCTGAATCCATGCCAACCAAGCGAAGTACTAGGTTCACACAAACGTGGCCCTTCAAATGGGAGGCATTGGAGGATAGAGCTGTGAGGAAGACCTTTGCAGATAACATATCTTCAAGTTTCAAAGAACTACCGAGTGATCGTGGTACTGTTGAAGAGGAGTGGCAGTTGTTTAAAACTGCTGTGATTACTTCGGCTGCATTGTGCTGTGGTCGTAAGCGGCTGAGTGTGACGCAGGGCGGTGAGAAAATGACTGCATGGTGGAACAGTGAAGTCCAAGAAGCTGTCAAGGCAAAGAAGGAAGCCTATTTGCTATGGCTTGCAAATAAGTCAACTTCGAGTCGAGTGCGGTACACTGAGCCGCGAAAAGCAGCAGCAAAGACAGTATCAACAGCTAAAGCCAAGGCCTGGGCGAAGTTCGGGGAGAAATTGGAGGCAGACTATGGTTCGGCAAACAAGGCGTTCTGGCAGACCGTGCGGCGCCTCCGTGGAAAGAAGTCTCTTTCATCACAAACTATTAAGAGTTCAGATGGGAGGCGTCTGATAACGCAGGAGAGCGTATTGCATAGGTGGAAGGAATACTTTGCATCTCTTATTAATCTGGTGACAGCAACAACTGAGGAACATGAGGTGCACCTTGGA
>JAHWFO010066695.1:0-13315 GCA_023313115.1 Rhysida immarginata | reverse complement strand
CACCTTGAGAAACATACGACAGACGATTTGTTTTTGAAACGAATACTATGAACTGATGAAGTGATTTTCAGCAGAGACGGCATTATGAATTACCACAACTGGCATATGTGGTCGCATGTAAATCCTCATGCCGTGCGCCAGTTGGGCCATCAAGAGCGCTGGTGTCACAATGTTTGGGCTGCCATTGTGGGGGACGTCATTATCGGTGCGTATTTCTTAGCTCATCGATTAACTAGTGCATACTACTTGATTTTTCTTACAAACCAGTTACCAGCTTTACTTGAAAACGTATGCTTGCAAGATAGAAGATGCATGTGGTTTCAGCATGATGGTGCCCCTGCACATTTTGGACGGCGTGTGAGAGATTATTTAAATCAGAACTTTCACGATCGTTGGATAGGATGAGGTGGAGCAACTGAATGGCCTGCAAGATCTCCCGATCTGACGCCAATGGACTTTTTTCTTTGGAGTCAACTCAAGAACATCATTTACCGGGATCCTTGCAATACCCCCGATGAACTACGCCATAAAATCACCGCAGAGTTCAGTGATGTTAAGCAAGATGATGTCCTACATTCTGTACGAAGATATTTATCCACCGAGCACAAGTGTGCATTTAGCGTCATGGAAATCATTTTGAATATCTTTTGTATGAAAAATCCGTCCAGCAAAAAACAATGAACAAAACATTGAAACGTTTTAAAATGTATCGAAATTGGTACAAAGGTGATATTTTAATTTAACGAAGTTCAGCAATGGTTTCATGAACTCTTTAAACGAATAAATCAATTACTTCATCGAAATTAAAGAGCATTTTCTTAGTTGAAGTGAATTAAATTAATGAAAAGATGGCATTACAAGTCGAAATAAAGTTTAAGAATGGAAAACTAATTGGTTCTGTAAATGAGTCAACATCTATATATATAAAGAAGGATGTTTGTTTGTTTGTGGGTGGATCGGTTTGTATTTTATACAAATCTACAGTTTTATTCCAATCTTGATGAAATTTTGCATACTTGACCTTCAAAGCATGAGGAAAAATAATAATTATCGATAATAAATCGATATTCATGATGACGGCAAGGCATAGTAATGAGAAATATCTCATGACCAACAATGCAAGGCAAAGTTTGTGCAATAATAGTTATCAACAACGGTATCAACACGCAATTCACAAATACTCTGCACGGACCAAAAATATATATCTCATTACCAACAATGCAAGGAAAACTTTGTGCAATATAGATAAGCTTCAATTTGTAACAATGCATAGAAATTCCTGTTATTCAGGCTTTTCTTATAATTGAAAGTACTTAGTACTTAACAATTTCTTGAAAATCTTTAAAAATGATCAGTAACTGGAGATAATGGAGAGTTAGCAGACTATTGAGAAAGAGTGGAAAGACGACAGAGGAAGCACTCCTTTAGCTCCGTGCTGTATTGAGCAAATGGTAAGCATGTAAAAAGAAGAATTGGGGACTGCTAGACTACACAAAGTGATGAATGGCCAAGTTTTGCTTCAAGACATCGAGAGAAGAGTGGGAATTGCAACAACATCAAGTGTACATCTAAAGTAAGATACCGTGACTAAGAAATTATTTAGACTAGCAATGGCATCCTTGGAGAGGACCATCCATTGTGAGCCTTTAAAAATATTTTTTTCGAATTTTCATTAGTAATTTTTACTGTATTAATTCTATGCGTTTTCATGTGTTTATTTTTAAGATTTTCAAAATTTAATCAAAAAACAAGAGCCACGCCGAGTTTGGTAGCACCTAGCTTATTTGGTAGCACAGTAAATCCAAACATTTCATAAAAACGTTTGTGTGAATGTGAATATTTTGGAAACTGAGATGGTGATAATGCGATGATTGAGCTTTCGTTTCCAATAATTATTAATAATAGCATTAAATGATGATGCAGTGACAGGACATAAATAAGGCCACGCCTATTGAGGAGGCAAAGGAGTCACACGTGTCTCCCTTGAGCTCTCTATCAAACGTCCAGACGACTAGCAAAAATTTGTCTGGAAAAGAAAGAGAAAGAACGAGGATTGGTCAGAGAAACTCTAACTAAAACAGAAAAAAGCTATATGGGCATTGGAAACATCTGAACAACGGGAGTTTCAAATATAGCAAGATGGTATACGAGCTTCTACGTCAAGGGCAAGAAAAAGTTGGGTCCAAAGTATCCAGTGATGTTCCTCGGTGGTGAAGATGGACGTTGTTTTAATCTGAGGCAAGTTAAGAAGAGTTTAAATAAAGTCCCGGTATATCATCTAGAATTCCTGTTTTTCGGATATGTCGTAGAACGGATCGTCCCTTCGCTGTGTGCTGTATTGATTGAGTTATTATTTAACCAATTTGGAGTTATAATTTAACTTTTTGAGATTGTTCTGTTTACCTACAAGTTAATTATCCCAGGCAACGCCGGGTCCTCTGCTAGTTCTTAATAAAGCTGAACCGAAATGGCAGTGATGTTATGATTTTTCCCCTCATGATTTGTAGTGAGTAAAAATCCATAGCAATCACTAACAAAAATCCATAACAATCATCAAAATCCTTAAGAATCCATTTCGGTTCAGCCTACGTTACTCATTCAGTCTACTCCATCTATCAAAATAAACTGCGCCGCTTGTTGAGATTAAATGACGTTTCCGCTAGGTTTTAAGCAAACCTGACGTGACGTTTAGACCCTTACAATTTGAGTTTTGAACATCTTGCATGAGGAACTTTAAGTTTGTTATTATGCAAAGGATCAAACACTAGGTACTTATTGTCCTTCCATTTAGAAACACCCTGTATATATTTAATTAAATATCATTAATGGTTTCTATCCGTCGGTTCAATTCACTTTCGAGATTGAAAATAATCAACTTAATATTATTAGTTAATTATTTCGATATTAATACTTTCTTTCAACTGGTATATAAGGAATCGGAAACATTTTGTGGACGCTTGGAATCCTAGGAAATCGCGAATTAAAATAAACCAGACATCGGGCAGAACTACTGAACCAATTAATTCGCCGGAATAATTGCACTCAAGTACTAATAAATAATAGCTCTCCGTTATTATTTGTAATTAAGTATTATTATCTTTGAACAGAAACTTAATGTTGTTACATAAGAGCGTTTAAAAACATATTATACGGGAATTTTTAAAATCCAATTTTTAACATTACACCGAAGCTTTTAAATAATCCAGTTTAAACATTTTCAGCAGCTTTCAGTTTCTTTTTTTGGATCCAGTCCATTCATCATTCAGCCCAGGTGGTTGGCTTTGAGAACAAGGAATAGAAAATAAAACAGAACCAGAAAAATGAATTTTGAGAATTTTTCAGAGATTTAGCTGGTTATTAAGTTTAAAGGCTCTTCTATTATTTTATCATTTGCTTCAATTATTTGGTGTAGCATTCAATAAGTTTTTTAAAATGCAAAAGGAAATTGCATGTTGGTTGGTTGTAGGTTTTAGGAACGCGTCAACAAGATGGCCATTTACGGTTGGTTTTAAAATAAATTGAAATAGTGAAATGGTAAATTTGCAGAGGCCTCCCACTTTTTCATGAAAAGCAGAAAAAAAATGAAAAAAATTTTTTGCAGGTGAGGGGGTTCCTTTATATAAAAAAAAACAACATTTATAACTGAAAATTGACTAATTAGAGGTAAACCATTTATTTACAAAAATTATTCGTTTCTGAGAGTCTTTGATGTGCTGGTATGATGCTTTAGCCATTTGTTCATTTTTTTAAAAAAATTAAAATCTCTAAAAAAGCCTTTACCAATTGTCATAATATTATACAGGGTGTTCATTAAGTCCGGATCCGATTTCAAAAAGTTATATTTATTCATAAAATAGGTGTAGGGTAGGTTAAACGGCAAAATACTCTAAATATAATCAAGTTTTGTTACAAATGTTGATTATGCTCCCCTCTCGCTACACGGCACTCAGCCAGGCAATAATCAAACTCCTACAATTATATCCGGTGAAAGACCATTCACCCCGCCAGTTCTTCAGTTTTTAAGGTCTTCCAAATCAGTAAATAAGGGTTGCACAAAAAGAAATCACTCACAGTTAGATCAGGGTATCTCAGGGGCCATGCACAAAGGGCTAAGTCTCTGTTACCCTTGCGGGCAATCCACCTTTGAGGGACTCACTGTTCTCTCCGAAGTCACAATATGCCATCCACTTTCTGGACAATGGACATAAGCTCTCCAACCGGAACGACGTTATGTCCTTTGTTCACCGTGATTAGCACGCGAGCCCGGTCTTTTTTCATTTAGCGACTTTCAGAATTAATGATCTGATCTGATTAGTCGAGTCACTGCAAACAATTGTCGCTATCTCAAGGGGATGGAAAAGAGCATATCGACCGCTTCGATCACATTCACGCTTTGAGTTTATTGCTACATAATATTTACTTAGTAAATGATTCGCAAAATTTTTAAAAACTTTTTTTACTTAAATTCACGAGAACCCGTGTCGGCAAACAGCACCTACCGCTGAAGACCACTATACAGAATCCATAGCGAACTATATTGTACCAGATTAGCTAGATCTGAAAAAACGCGTAAAAATCGCCATCACAGAACTTGAAAAAATACTTGACAGACGCCTAACAGACGCAGACGCGTGAAAGTCGCTAATTGGAAAACGAGCGCGTTATTCAAAAATACACCAAAAAGTCCCAGACGCCTAAAGGCTGGTTTCCGTTTAGCGTCGGCGTCCTTTTTTGCAATCGTCGCCTGTGAGACGCGCCCTGATTAGCACGCGAGCGCGGTCGTTTTCTATTTAGCGACTTTCAACAGTTATCCTGCATCTGGTCTGATCTGATTGGTCAATTCGCTGCAAACAATTGTCGCTCTCTCAAGGTGATGGAAAAAGAAGATATCAACCACTCCGGTCAAGTTCACGCTTTGAATTTATTACTATATCATTTTTACTTAATAAATAAATGATTCACGAAATTTTTATAACCTGTTTATTAATAAATTCACGAAGGAAAAGTCGCGAGAACCCGTGTCGGCGAACAGCAGCTACGGTAGCCATGATTCTCCATCTGAATCGGCGAAGACAACTACCCAGAATCCATAGCGAAGTAGATCGCACCTGATTGGCTAGATCAAAAACACGCCTGAAAATCTAGCCATGCCAGATCTTGAAACGACGCGTGACCGACGCCGGACCGACGGCGAACCGACGCAGACGCTTAACAGACGCTAATTGGAAAACGAATGCGTTTTTCAAAAATTTCAAAAAAAGACGCAGACGCCTAACCTACGCCGAACCGACGCTAAATGGAAACCGGCCTTAACAAACGCTAAAGAGACGTTAAATGGAAAAAGGGCTTCAATGATTCAACCACACGATTGCTTCCAATGTATGAGATTCGGCAAGGCGAAACTCAGCTGTCGCTTTCCTATATTTTGTGGTAAGTGTAGCAAAGAGAGACATGAAAAAGAGACGTGTGATGATATGCAACATGCAAACACTACCCGCCGATTGTTGACGCAATCACAACGGGCTGATTGTTCACACTTGCAAGCAAAGAAACATAACTAAATTCTATTTCTTATACAGGGTGGATACGAAATTGATACCAAGTCTATTTCTAAAATCCGATGAATGGATCACTAACTACTCTGATCGTAGCTTTCCCTCTTTAGATGCTGAAGAAGGTAGCGTGGCTGCCGAAATGCGTATCCATCGTATTAAAATTTCTATGTGGATAAGTGGTTTCCCTGTGTCTCATTGTTTCTGGCTCATAGAACATCTGTTTATTGAATTTCTTAGTTACCTCCCTAAGCACTTCACAAAGACATTTGAATGTTCAACATGCAAATCAAGAAATTACCAAAAATTACCATAATAACAGTCACTTTCATGAGGAAAACCAAATAAAAGGTATGTGTCAGCATACAGAAGACAGAACAATTCCAGGATGGCAAGCTACGCTGTTCCTGAAATGGTTTGTAAATCTATACAGGGTGTCTCAGAATTCATTGTACAAACTTCTAGGGCAGTTAGTATGGGTGATTCTAAGCAAAAAAATTCATATGAACATGGGTCCGAATTTGAACGATAACTGAGATATGAACAGAAATAAAATTGCCGCCACCAAGATCAACAAGTTAATAACTCAGGTTCTGTAAAGCCTAGAATAATGAAATTTGGGGGAATAACAGGGTACATAAGACTTATATACCGTTAAAATTTGATCGAATTCCAACGAGAAGTTTCCGAGTTACAAAGTCAAAATTGTAACCAGTGCTTATTAGTACTCACAAGTGAGCACGTGTTATGATGTTGAATAATACTCGTGCACTGTTATTACTCGGAAACTTCTTGTTGGAATTCGATCAAATTTTAAAGTGATAGCGCTTTAAAGTCTCGTGACGTCACTTCCGGAAATATATCTTGGTACAGACGCTGAGCAATTTTTAACTTAGCAGTATAACTTTTTAACGGGGCCTGAGATCGAAAAACGCGACTAGACTTTTTTTGCTCAGAATTTAACCCTTTACCTGCCTTTTCATTTGGGCACGACCTCTTAGAATCACCCTGGCCGATACCGAACTTTAAAGCGCTATAACGTTTTAACGGAGCCACAGATCGAATAACGCGACTAGACTTTTTTGCTCAGAGTTTCATCCTCTACATATCCTTAAATTTGTGAAACGTCGTCCATTTACACCCTGTATATAAAAGAGGACATCCACTGACTGACTCATCATCGCACAGCAAAATCTACTGGGGCAACCGACTCGAAACTCGATGGGGTCATAGGACGGATAACGTAGGGGGTTTCCACTAGAGGGACAGAAAGGAGTTGCACGTTCGGTCGCCTGGCTTCGCCCCCTATGAATGCAGATCGAAATTTTGCAGGAAGGTTTCTAAGCTACCGTGCCAAAAAAAGTAGTTTCCCCGATTTTCGATGTTTGAATTTTAAGGGTGCGAAAACTGAAAAATATCGATTTTCGGGGGTGTTTCACAAAAGTTTCTGATATTTTGATGAAACTTCGCGGGGAATAAAAATAAAGCAACGAAACTGGGAGGGAAGCTTCTCGGGGATATTTTCAAAAAACCCATTTCTGGGTTTTTCGATTTTCGCTTTGTGAGGGGGGCCAGGGTGGTCCAAAGATTGGTTCGCCGTTTTGTGTTTTTGCCGCCTAACTCCAATGCGGAAATGCAGAGAGCTTCAAAATTGCGCACGAGGATGTAAAAGACTTATATAAAACGGGAGCATTCATTAGTCTTTCTAAATCGATTTTAAAGGGGGCAGAAATCCAAAGAAATCCCAAAATAGGCCTAATTTTGACGTTCGCGTCCGATCAACCCCACTCTGTGGCAAATTCACGTACGACTTAGGTATTTGGATGTCTCGCATGTTGAAAGCTTAGTTTTTACATTGGTCATAAAATATGGATTTTGTTCTTTAATTTAAAATTTATTTCAAGTATCTAGGACTATTTTTCGGTTTATTATGAAGTTGCTGATATACCCGGCATTGCTCGGGCTCTATGAAATTTTGATGAAATTTTGCAATTTCTGAATGTGAATATACAGAAAAAATGAACATTATTCTCCACCTTTTTTCTCCGGCACTGCGTCGAACTCACTCAGGTACAGACAACATTCCAAAAAGAGCGAAGTCGAGTAGAACTGCTAAAGAGCCGGTAGTTTGAGAGGTCATCCATTGGGAGCATTTTAAAAGAATTCTTTTCGATTCTTCAATATGAATTTGTACTATATTAATTCAAGCTTTTTTTCGTTTGTTCACTTTTTCTGTTTATTCACATACAGATATTGAAAAATTTCATCAAAAAAGAGCCTGAGCAAGGCCGGGTATAGTAGCTAGTTATAAATAATTGTGATTATTGGTGATCCGTTTATTGGATTTTGGAAAAAAAAATTTTTGTTTTGTTCGTAATTCCATGCTGAACAAGTTCAATTGGAATTTTTCGTGTATCTGATACGGTTTTTAAGATAGGATTTGAATGTGTCCTAATTTGCATATTCGGGATGATGAAAAGTGCACCATGGGATAGGTTACCCACAACTTCCTATTCATTAGATACATCAAAATTGACATTATCTGCTTCGGTTACGAAAATAAAAGGGGGAACTCATTTATGTATCCACCCTGTATAAAAGGTCGAGTCACATTATTATGACCACCCTCTACGTTTGTCTTCGGGGTTGCCCACCGAGGAACTATGTCACGTGTTGGGAATTGGTTAGGTGACTATAAAGGTAGGTTTACACTATGTAAAAAACATATTACTCATTGTTGCAATGAGTAAGAAACGAGATTTATCAGATTTGGAAAAGGGGATGACAATCGGCTTTCGGGCCAAAGGTAGCAGTATTTCGGAAACCACGCAGTTTGTGAACTGTTCTCGTGCTGCTATAGTTAAAGTGTACCATGACTGGGAAAATAGGACCGTTCAGAATAATCAGTATGGAAACTGTGGTGCACCACGTGCCATTGTTCAGAAAGGTGAACGTCGGCTGCGAAGGTGTGTGAAGGCCGACCGAAGAGCTACAGTGACCGCTCAAACAAAGGAGGGTGCTACCAGGCATGTCTCTAAAACCACGGTACAGAGGACCCTGCTACCTGTGGGCCTCCGCAGCAGACGGATGGTCACCGCACCCATGCTGAAGAAGGCTCATCGCCAAAATCGGCTTCAGTTTGACCAACAGTACAGAAACTGGACCACTTCTGACTGGAAAAAGTTTGCCTTCTCCGATGAGTCACGATTTATGCTCCACAGAAGTGACGGTCGTTGGCGGGTGAAGCGAGAAACCTCCGAGAACAAGAATGCTGCATTCTGCTGTTGGACGAATCCTGGCTGGTGGCAGCAGCGTCATTGTGTGGGTGGTGTTCTCATGGCATTTTCTGGGCACACTGATACCTGTGGAAGGCACTCTCAACCGATTCGGTTATTTATCCAGATCAAGTAAACCCATGGATTCTAACATCTTCCCAGAGGGGGATGGCACGTTCCAGCCAGACAATGCCACATGTCATTCAGTTACAATTGTTCGGGGGTTGTTTGAGGGACACGACCAAGAGTTCCAAGTACCACCCTGGCCCCCTGATTCCCCAGACCTCAACCCAATCGAGAACCTTTGGGTCACCTCTATCGTCATTTGGATGTAATGGAACAACCACCGCGTACCCTTCAGCAGCTATGGAACAACCCCCAACTACCCACCCCGCCCCTTCTCCCAATCTTCTGACAATCGTCAATCTTCTTATTTTTTCTTAATGTGGAAGACCTCTGGGGATAGTCAGGCTTCTTGCCTATTTCAGTGTATTTCATGTGGAATTTATTCCGGTAGAGTGAGCTTCGTGAAAGCCCTGCTTTCGTCCCACCCGAAGAAATGTACACTTCTCTGTTCGATTGTCGATTGTCGTTGTTCTTTACTTAATGTTGTAAACAATCTGCCGAACAACATTATTAATGACATCTCGATTATCATAAGCGATTGCTGGAAGTTTTCCTACTTCCCGACTCCTTGGAAGTAATCTATTGTGCTAAGTATCCCCAAGCAGGGGCAAACTCCTGCAATTACTGCGAGCTACCGACCTATCAGTCTACTCTTATCGATATCCAAAGTTTTGGAGAAAACTATCCTAACCAGGTTCAAGGACCACTGTCTCACCAGTGATCTACTCGGAAAGAGCAGCTCGGCTTTGGTGCCGCCTATTCGTGTCAGATGCAGATATGGAGGCTTGTTGAAGATCTGTGCATCCCACTGAACCTTTCAAGATACTGTGGCGTGGTTTTTCTTGATGTCAGTAAGGCTTACGATCAGGTGTGGCACGAAGGGCTAATCTACAAGATGATTAGAGACTAGTTTCCTCCTGATATGATTTTGTAGGTGAAATCCTTTCTTAGCGACAGGTTCTATCAAACTAAAGTTGGCGAAAACTTCTCCACTCCCCGCAAGGTAAAGGCCGGTGTCCCACAAGGCTCTGTCCTTGGGACCGTTTTATTTAATTATTTAGTACGTGATTTCCCAAAACCAGAAAAATATAATTTATATTTCTATGCTGATGATACTGCCATCATGACATGGGCGCACCAGCCATCTCACGTTATCACTCTTCTGCAGAATGCCTTGAAGAAATATGAAGACTGGTTTAATTGCTGGAAACTGAACCTTAACGTCGGAAAATGCAACGCTATGTACTTCAACAAAAAGCTTAAGCGTCCCCCGGATTCTCTTGTCCTATTCAATAAGGAACTCGAATGGGTCGACAATTATAGGTACCTTGACGTTACCATAGACTCTCCTGGAACTGTCACGTGACTTACGTTCTGAACAAAGCAAAGAAGGCTAAGTACAGCCTCATAGCTCTCCTGGATTGAAACAGTGCCCTCAGCATCGACAATAAGCTACTACTGTACAAGACGATGATTCGGACCATCCTCCTATTTGGCATACCTGTGTGGGCAAGCATATGTAACAGTAGATGGAGTGAACTCCAGTCGTTCCAGAATGTTACATTGAGGACCACTGCCCAGCATGGAAGATGGACCGTAAAAAATCATTACATCCACTCGGATTTGAACATAACTCACCTTGGTAAGCGTGTCCAAGATCTCCTGATGAACAATGTGCAGACGATGAAGAGCCATTACAATGACCTGTTGGCTGGAATACTAAACAACCCGATTTTAATGAAGTGGCATACAAAGTATAGAAAACCGAGGCATATTCTTGATGTCAACTTCGAAGACATTGGCAACGTTTTCTTCCCGGATTATTGGAAGACGTGATACACCCACCCCCGCCCCCTCTCCCAATCTTTTGACACTCGTCAATCTTATTATTTTTCTTAATGTGGAAGACCTCTGGGGTTATTCAGGCTTCTTGCCTAGTTCGGTGTATTTCATGTAGAATTTATTCTGGTAGGGTGAGCTTCGTGAAGGCACTGCTTTCATCCCACCCGAAGAAATGTACACTTCACTGTTCGATTGTCGATTGTCGTTGTTCTTTACTCTCTTGCTACTGTATCCACTAGAAGAGCAATCATAGACGTAATCACGCCTGATCCATCCTTGAACAATCGATTGTCGTTGTTCTTTACTCACTGATGAAGGAAACTTGGTTTCCGAAATGTACACCGGAGTCATTAAAATTTATTATGTGGAATTTACAGATTGGGCTATAAACCGCAAATTGGGCTTTTTTTTTTAAACCAATTGGCTTGTAAAATATTTACTTCCCGGTTTGCGATTTTTTTGGCGGGTCGTGGCTTTTTTTGATTTGTTTTGGGTTTGTTGCTTTTTGATCTTGTTTTTTTGAGTCTCATTGCTGAAAAATAAATTTACTGGAGATTTAAAATAAATCAGGGATGGATCAGGCATGATTACGTCATATGATTGCTCTTCTACTGGATACAGTAGCCAATCCGGTTTCGAGATTTGGCGCTAGCTTTCCATTGGTGGTTTAAATATATAACCAGATAAATAAGAGGGCCCCCTTAAATGCACTGCTCAATCAACAATCAACTCTCTCGTTTTTGATGAACCGAAATCGAGAAAAAATCAATTTACTGAAATCGCGATTTATTGACAAAAAATCGTTAAATTTACATCGATTAATCGATTTAAATCGATTTTTGCCCAACACTACATTGGGAAGGACTCCTGTTTATCCTCTGGATGAATTAACCAGTGTACTGCCTAATTCATTTGGACTCTGGTTCATCTGGTTTCTTTCCTAATTCAGCGTACTTCCTTTGGCTATGTATTACTTGAACGAGTATGGCAGTAAAAGCATAGTTTCCGGACCGCTCGTTTTGTTTTTTCCCTATGCTGCTCCATTGTCGATAGCCGGGCCCCCTTAAATGCACTGCTTACGTCCCACCTGAACAGATGGGACAGCAGCACACACAAGGCGTAAATATTTTTGAAGACTTCAAAATTGTAAGTAGCTTTCACAGTTTTTAGGTTTATCTTCTCTCTCAAATTGAAATGTATGAAACTGAAGCTTTTTGTAGGGTCGTCTGAAGATTTATATTTTCGCCACCTGGCAACACTGCTCTCAATTAACTGTGTTTTTCATTTCGATAGCTTAAAATCTTGCACGTAATAATTTTTTATTTTATTAAAATTTTTATTGAAATCACCGGACTGAAATCAGACTAGCGTAAACTATAAACATAGAGAAATGGGCGAAATATTCGAAACAATATATAGGGTCTTGGGAGAAGGAATCAACGTTCAAAGGCTGGCTAACAAAAAAAATATATAAACTCGGTTTATAAAATACATTTTTTTTTGTTTTTTGCATGTTCGTTTTTAATTTTATTTATTTTATTATGAATTACTTCGAATATTGTCAATGTCCCGGCTAGCAATGTTCCGCGATTTTTGGGCTTCTTTGTGCTTAGTCCCGCGGTGTTTGGGCTGCTTTGTGCACGAGTTTTGGGATTTTCGAGGTAGAAATATCTGGCAACACGGTGTGAAATACATTTTTCGGAGTTATTTTTCTTTGTATAAAATATTGCTAATGGAAGAAACTTGAGGGATCCCCCGTGTGGAATGCTGTTGAAAATTGTGATTATTGATGCTTAGGCAGTTGCTTCGATTATTGAAATATACAGTGTTGGGACACATTAAATATGACCATCTGGTAGTATCCGGAATATACACCTTTGGCGGCAAGCACAACAGCTATACTTCGTCCAACAAGAGAAAAACAGGGTGTGTTTCCGGTCTGATATCGACTACTCACTCATCCGCAATGCTTTGTGGGATCTCTCCTTCAGCGGCTACACAAGTCAATTTGTAATGGCGACGCTCGTGCAACAACTCTTCAGCCAAACAAGGAAAAACTATTCACAGCCAGGCTAGGGAGATTTGTGTGGAACGTATTTTGCTACTTTAAAGGAAAATAGTGTTTTAAAAGCTCATTTGCTCTGATAGAAGAAACTTCCAAGGCAACGCAAGTTTCTTTTTCTTGCGTTCGAACAATTGTTCAAGAAGGAAACGAAGCATCTTCATGCGAAGCTACTACCCCCTCTCCTCGCTTTTCGACTCTGGAAAGAAAAGGCCCAGGGAATCTCGAACAACGATATATATATATAAAACTGAGTTAAAAGACAATTTTATGAAGTGTACAATATTTTTAATTATAATTAAAGCAAAGCAATTGAATAATATTAAAGCTTCTGCTATAATATTATAAAGCGCTTCTTCACTGAGACATGAGACAGAAGTGATTAAGCGCATGAGGCCCCCTTTCTCTGATTGGCTAATCTGAAACTTCCTGTGACACCCTGTTTTTCTCTTGTTGGA
>JAHWFO010066692.1:0-13843 GCA_023313115.1 Rhysida immarginata | reverse complement strand
TAAATGAAAGCAAGAAAGCACTAATCCACCAAAGATTTTTTAATGTCACAGATGTACATTTCGGGGGCTAAGCTCCCTGTTCATCATGGTTTTCTTGCTTTCATTTATTTGGAACAAGGTATTTATCATAGTCAATTATAGAATATATTAGTTGATTTCTTTTGGTTGAATTTTTGGTATGTTGAGGCATTGGTCTTTTCTAATTTAGTAAAAACGTTTGGTTCCTCAATGTTTCGTTATTAATTTATAACTGTCAAAATTTGGTTTGCTTCTGATATGCATGTGACAGTCAATAAACCTTAGTGCAGGGAATTGGAATATCGTTACTGTTACATGACACTCGTATTTATTTTTGTAAAGATTACTTTCAATAATTTTTATGAGGAAAGATTAGAGAAGCAGTTAATAACGATTTCATAGTTAATGATTAATGATAATGACATATAAAAATGCTATTTAGTGCTACGCGGGTTAAAAAAGGTTAAGAACTGGTTTTTATGCTATCTAAAAATTACATAATATTTGCTTCCTCTTTTCTTAGTTGAATCAGTGATGAAAGTGAAAAGATGAACACCGACGTAGAATTTCATATTCGACAAAACTACACGTGGTCAAAACTTCCAGCAAACATAAAACAGGTTAGACATTTACAAATAGAAAAACTACACAGTCAAGCCACATTATTATGACCAGTTTCCCTGTGGTGGGTGGGATATTATAGTAGTAACTTTACAGTATAACATAGGGACGACAGAGATTCCAACTAGTTTCGCCTTTTATTCCCGGCTTTGTCAAGGATAACACAACAAGAGTTTGATAATACGTTTGATAATACGTTTCAAGGAACACGTTAACTCCTACGAAAAACAAGATCGTAATTCCCACTATGCCAACCATCTTACCGATTCCGGACATACTTTGAAAGCCCAAGATGAAGTGATGTCCATCTTACACAAATCCAACGACCCGTTCAAGACTGCGACCCTTGAGTCAATAGAGATATTTAAAGCTAAGAGATCTACTCCTGGCCTCCTCCTCAATTGCCAAACGGATTTTGATGTCTATGCCATACTTAACTCTGTCTACGACCTTGTATAATTTATTTATTTTCAGATATTTTTATATAATTTTACTTTTATTCTCTTTTGTAAATCTTCTTGTCTTCTGACAAAAAGATATGCTCTCTTTTCGGTCCGCGATTTGTTTGTTTTCCTCTTTTATCATTTTGTTTTGTTTCCTATAATAATTTTTGTTATTGGTTTCATTAGTATTTTCTGTTCTTGGTTTCATATAGCAATTTCTGTTATTGGTTTTCCTATTTTCTTGATTGGTTCACTTTCTATTTCCATCCTCCAATCTCTTTGCATACTATGTACCTTGTTTCTGTATATAAAGCCTGCGAGCCTCTTGTTGTGTTATCCTTAACAAAGCCGGGAATAAAAGGCGAAACTAGTTGGAATCTCGGTCGTCCCTATGTTATACTGTAAAGTTACTACCAATTCCGTTGATAGGAACAGTATTATGAACCCTTATCACACCGATATTATAGTAGGATAAATTCAATGTTTCCTTCTAGTGCACGTGTGCAATGTTTATTTGAAGGAGCACTTGCATATAATGACTTAATAAAGTTAAAGTTCTTAAGGAATAAAGAAAGAAAACTTCTTAGATGTTGTTATCAAAATTTGTATTTTCAAACTTTTCTTTTCAATTTTTTAACAGATTTTGGGAGATTCAGAACGCGAATATGAAAAACATGTGGTTTCATTTAGTATCAGAAATCAACTCCGGTATAAAGGTAACATAGGTGAGTGAATTGCATATTAGAATATATTAGTGATAAAAGGGAGGGGTTTGTTGGTAAAAGTTCTGAGACAGCCAAGCACTAGAAATACTGGAAAGCTTAAGTGATGATTGTTTAATGAAAATGCACAGAGAAGCGAAAATATCTTTTTCAAAAATGCACCACCTGAACTTCTCTTCTTAGCAATTGATAGACACCCCTATTTTTCAAACCGATAATTACACTTCGCGACTTCACTGTGATGTCCTCGAATGGAATTGCTATTATTCCGGTTTCTGTCGTCAACTGGGTCATAAATGATCAGGTCGATTTGAACATATGACTTGAGGCTTGATCCTGATGGAAGAAAATGTGTTTGGCCGTTAAAGTCTTGAACTCCTCTCAAAATAAGGGATTGGAGACATTCTCTTGATAATATATTTGGAATCCCGGTAACAAAATCCCACCACCACCAAGAAATCTTTCGGAAAACTCTCTCTGCATTGTCTGACCCATCCTGAACTGCCTGTTCCATCAAGTTTTTTGTAACATATAGCCCGTTTTTTGCAACAGTCTGATAAATACAGCCATGCTTCATCAACAGTGATAATTTTTTTCCACTTATCTCCCACCAGGTACTTTTTGTAAAGCCTTCTGCACAACCCCTCCCTCTTAGTGATATGACGTGGCAATAGCTTATGAAATTGGGGTTTATGAACTTTTCTTAAGTTCAAACTCCTGTTGATTATTTTATTAACTGTTGCCAAAGATATCCATAACTTCAAGGAACTGCTTTCTGTGGGAGGGTTCTCTATGTTGACCATTCTACTCACCTTTTCAAATAGAGCCTTAGATCAAACTTTCTTGGGGTAGTTCTTTGGAGCCTTCTGTTGCCCCAGAGAAGCATGTAGAGCCATGGCTTTTTTACGACTGTAAGTAAGTTCTACGAAACTTTGAGACAAATTTTTTTCTTCATCTAAAGCATATGTCACAAACTGGTATAGAGAATTTTGAAGGGAGTGAAAGTCTCTGAAAGACAATCCTCGCAATGAATTTTCTCCTGATGTAGTCGCTCTGGAAATCGCTGTGTAAATGACATGGTAAAGGCAAACCCACATATCATTATTAGCAGATAGAGCATAATCCCACCATATCATATCGACAGCAATTGACACCGTTTCACGAGTTCATCTTCGGCTAATGAAACTATGTGCAAGATTGATGTTTGATTAAAAAAAAAAAATGAAATAGTGAAATAGTGTCATGAAATGCTCAAAAGATTCAAACAAGGAGAATCATTTTCAGTTTAAAGCATCCTAGCTCATGTAGAAACATGGCTTTATCACTATTGCCACCCTGACAGACTAAAGGAATGAGTGCACAAGGATAGCCTCTGCCTAAGAAATTGAGGCATTAGAAAGATTATGGTTGCTAGCTTCTTCTCTTACTCTGGTCATGTGGCAAAATGGCAAAAGTGTAACTGCAGAAAGCACGTAACAAAGTTTATTGCACAATTGGCAAGAAATGCGCCCAAGAACTGGATTTTGAGGTTTATTGTGGCACAAGTTTAACGCTCCTGGTCATAGGGCTGTTCGGACTCCAAATTTTTAGCAGAGCAGTGTGTCTCCGATTGCACCATCTCTCTTACTTTGTGGACCTGGGTATCTGGGACTTTTATATGTTTTTAGCATGAAAAATGAGCCTCATAGGGTTTAATGTTCTTGCGATGAGGAGATCATAGCCATATACATGGATGCCATTTCAGAGGTCTCTATTGTCAACTGGGAACAAGCCTTTCCTGATTGATCTAAATGGATGAATCTGTCCATAGCTGCCATTGGAGAATATTTTGAAAAAGATTCAGAACAATTTCTTATGTTGTCTTTGGCTACAAATTTCTGCAGAGCCTCTTGGATTTTCACAATATTCAACCTCTGACCGACACTGAATTTAAGATGTTTTATGTAAGATACAATACAACTTTCTGTAGTGTGGGTACGAAGAGCTCTTTAGTGAGTATATATGCATCTTTAACGTTAGATGTGTTCCAACACACCATTTCTTTAGAATAAAAAAGAAAATTGTTTTTTGAGCTATTAAAAAGTTCCGGGATTAATTTTTTTAAAAAACATGCTAGAGATACAATCACTAGGCAAACTATGGAATTATTTAGAACCTAGTCTGATTGACAGCCTACAATTGTGTATAGTAATGTACATATTTAGTAGTAACGCGTGACGTTCTCATATTTGTTTATGCTATAAAAATCAACTATGAATGACTTCTACAGAAACGTTCCAACCAAATAATGCAAACTTCATATACAGTAAAATCCCATTACAACGTACTTCAAAGGAGCTGGAAATTTGTACGTTATTCTGAAACTGGGGGGGAGGGGGGCTTGTGAACATGCATAGACTTATACGGTTACAAAAAATGCCCTGACTTTTCCCGGTTACATTCCCTTATTTGTCCCGACCGCTAGTCACCCTGTTACATGCACATTTACTTAAAGCTAAAATTAAAATAAATAAACACATAATCTTACCGTATTAAAGATGGGCAATAGTCTGTCAAGTAAAGCTCTCTAATCTAATTGCAGCACAAATTGGATCCTGACTGAGTAGCATGCGACAATCAGCAATCAAACAGTGAAGTGTACATTTTTTCAAATGGGGCGAAAGCAGCGCTTTCACAAAGCTCATTGAACCAGAATAAATTCCAAACGAAATACACTGAGGTAGTCAAGAACCTAACCAACCCAAGCGGTCTTCCATATTATACAAAAAAGAAAATAAGATTGACGAAAGTAAGCTTTCTTGTTTGTTAATAAGCTGCGTTTAGTGGAAGAGCCCATAAACTGGGATAAGTGTTCTAATACAGTGTAATAACGGTTCCCTCTTTTTAACATAACACTACTCGGTTCTGTTTCTTGAGAGTATTTTTTAAGACTATAGTGCTATCCACAGACAACATGGTAATGAATCTGTAATGATTGAGTTAGTTGTAAAACAAATATTGAAGACTGTCTTGTGCGATTCCTAGAGTTACTTGTAAATTCTATGCTTCCTGCCTTTCTTATTTGAGTAGCATGCAGAAATTTCCGGGTTTATATATGCTACACTGACCAACCAATGAAATGTGAACTCAGCTTAATTAGCCCATTGGCCCAGTTGCAACTTTCTTATGGGCTGCATTGATCAATCAGAGCAAGACATTCGAACGATGTACGTTGTAATGAAGGGATAATTCAACCAGGGGAATGTAAAATTAGTACATTATTCTGAAATGTACATTAATGTGAGGTACGTTGTAACGAGATTTTACTCCATTAAGTTGACGCTTGATTTTGTCTCGTTTTTGTCTGGCATAACAAGGTATTCGAATGTTATTCACTTTTCAAGAATGCACGTGAATCCATGGAAGACAATCTGACAGAGGGCATCCCACACAAACAGTACTAATGAAAATATTGAAGTTTCGTGTCCGTTGCTAGCTAATAAATACCAAAGGAGTATCCAAATGTTAGATGATGGTAACTGTGGGAGTCAGGTGAGAATGGTTTCTGCTGCACAACAAGGTACCAGGATATTTGCCAACTGTTGTCTGTCAGTTCTTGGCAAGTATTTTATGTGAAATGTCTTTGATGCTGTGAGGTAGTCACTGAAACACTGAGAATTTTTAAAAGGATTGTTTTTTTATTTTTTCCACTAATTTGAATTTCAGAATATTATATTTAAGTTGGCTCGGTAGCCGAGAGCGCTAAGACACGGGTTTAGCTGCTCTCGAAACTAGCTATTTGCAGGTTCAAATCCTGTTGAAGGCATTGACGTTTGTCTTTGCCCTTTACTAACAAGCATGGAGACGAAATTAGGCCTCAATAGGAAAATCTCCTGCTAGGTTGAATTTCAAGTGGATTCAATGAATATTTAACATCCTCGACATCGAAAGGTAAAAGAGAAATATAGAAAAGAAAAGATTGACTGAACAGTGGTGAGGGACGAGAGCAGCAAGAAATGTAAATTTTACATTTAACAGTCATCATTCTTATGAATGTTAAATCTACTACAGTTCTGAGTCATGTAGTGTTTTGATTGCCAGAGGCTGTTGTGGGGGCTCATTTTGCCCCTGATTATAGATTGGTTCCATAAAACTGATGATTTTTCAGAATCCAGGAGATTTCCAAACACCCCCTGATGATCTTACGAATCAAGACCTAGAACCTATCAATATTTTCTGTTTGCATGAGTCTGCTTTATTGTGTTACAGAAGGTTGATTACAATCTTTGGTGATAATTTATTGCGTGAATGCTGCGGGTCATGTGCTAATGAAAAGACGTGAAATAATGTGCTATTACATCCATGTTGTTGTAGTTTATTCGAAAGCAGTAATTGTAATGTAACAATGTCTCCAAAAATTAGACCTTATTGGGAAGGGTACATCACTTCCCTTCCTGACATCAGTTATAGCTATTTGGATAAAATGACCACATGTAAAACATGAAATGGCAAAATCCTAGAGTTCCCACAAGCCGAACACCACAGGTCATTGGAAAGTTCAAGCAGCTTATCCAGTGTGAAAATCCAGCAACCCAAACAGAACAATAAACAATGATTTGCAGCTGGAAAGGTTTCACAAGAGTGCTGTGACCGCACATCGCAGAAAGGAAGAGGAACTGTCGGAGGCTCTTTGAGAGTTATTTTGCACCAGAACGATAAATTGCGTTGTCACTTTGGATGAAGCATAAGCTTACCTCAATATTTGCAACAAACACCATGCATTTTTTTTTATCGTAGAGAAGTCTTATCAAAAGTGGTCCAAGGAATATAAGAGAAGGTTTTCTAATGATTTAAGGTGATTGCGGAATACTTGTACAAGCTCGTAATCAGAAGAGTATACAGGAACACTAAGGTTAATTCCCTTTACTAGCAGCAGCATGTTCTCAGTCCAAGTTTCCACGAGGGAATTCTCGCTTTGTATGAAGAGGACAAAAGCAAAAGTTTGGCTGCATCAAAACAGAGCCTCCAGCCATATGTCTAAGTTGACTCATCAATTTATGTTGGATTTAGAAGATGAAACTAGAATTCATATTATACCCTTTCATGATATCCTTGTCAAAGTCACCAGATGCATCACTGATGAATTTCTTTGGATTTGGATGATTGAAACGAGCCCTTGCTCGATGTCATCCAACAACCATTGAGGGTCTCTGGGAAACCTGCAAACAGGAATGAAACAACGACATCTTCTCTACAGTGGAATCTATGGGCGCAGGGCAATGGTCCACAACCAGGGTCACGAAACAGAACACGATCGTTGGTTGGTCATCATATACTTTCTCCTACAAATCGTTACCCTAAATCATAATCAACCTTTTGTGGAACATGTCCTTTTGTAACTTTCTTTTTTTTTTTTTTACTCTTCTTTTTGAATTGCCCTGTATTGCTGTGCATATTATGAATGTTGAGGAAATGACTGAGGTGTGCAAAGATATTGTGTTGTGGAGTAAGATTGTGAAGAGGCCTAGTGAATGTGGTGCAAGGTACTAATTCGTTGCCCACCCAATCTGGAAATGATCTGATGGAACTGATTGATTGATTGTATAAATTAGGCACATTTTTACATTGCCGATGTGGATGTGTTGCCTCCGATGATGGTGCAATATCGAAGTGCATACTTAATAAATAGTTTACTCTATCACTCTGCTTGATCCTTGTCTTCTTATTCTAATATGATCCTTTGTGCGTGATATAAACACAAAGCTGAGTCAGTTAATTTAGGTAAAAGTGGTAGCTTGTGGTAGGCTAGTTTAAAAATGCAATTGTTTAATTTGCAGGTTCTATCCTCTTCTTTTCCTTTTGCAGGTTTATATAGGTTTGATCTACCCAGATGTTCCCATTAATGATGACGACTCTATTATAGGTGAGAGACGCTACCTTAATAACTGGAATCTGAATAATGAGAGATCACATTGTAACCGATTCTGTTCAAATCTTGTACTAGTCCCTCCATTAGAAGGATTTGTAATGAATAGAGTTTTAGGGGACTGCTTTGAAACGTTGTTGTACGAGGCATGTTTTTTAAGTAAGTACCGTTTTGGAATTAAAAAAAGACGTGCAAAGATATTGCAATAATTTTATTTTTACATGAAAGCCTGTACCTTAATCTACTTTTCTACATAATTTCCGTGAATATTGAGGCACTTGTCATAACATGGCACCAGTTTTTGAATACCCTCCTCATAAAATTCTGCCGCCTGACTTGTTAACCACTCTATCACAAATGTTTTGACTTCGTTATCGTCTCGAAGACGCTGACCACCCAGGTGTTTCTTCGAGTGCAGGAACAAATGGTAGTCGCTGGGTGCCAGATCAGGGCTGTATGGAGGATGATCTAGAGTTTCCCATTTAAAAGATTTGATGAGATCTTTGGTCCGATTAGCCACATGTGGACGGGCATTGTCATGCAGCAAAACGATACCCTTACTCAACTTGCCACGTCTTTTGTTCTGGATTGCACGACGCAGATTGTTCAATGTCTCACAATAAGACGCTGCATTGATTGTCTCATTACGAGGCAGAAACTCCACTAGCAATACTCCTTTTCTGTCCCAAAAAGCTGTGCACATGATTTTCCGGGCAGAAATTGTTTGCTTAAACTTCACTTTTTTGGGTGATGATGAATGTCGCCATTCCATGGATTGTTGTTTCGATTCTGGTGTGACGTAGGCCACCCATGTTTCGTCACCAGTAACAATTTGGTCTAAAAAATCTTCACCTTCATTGTGGTACCGCTCAACGAAAGTCAATGCACTGCCTAAACGTTGGGTTTTGTGCAAATCCGTCAACATTTTTGGAACCCAACGTGAACACAATTTCCGGTAATTCAAGTTCTCGGTCACAATGCGATACAAAACACTACGAGAATATTGAGGAAAGCAGTCGCACAATGATGAAATTGTAAAGCGTCTGTTTTCTCCCACCTTTTCGTCCACTTTCTGCACCAAATCTTCATTAACGACCGAAGGACGCCCACTCCGTTCTTCATCGTGCACATTTGTGCGGCCATCTTTAAATGCTCTCACCCATTTCCTTACCATTCCATCACTCGTAATGTTTTGTCCGTACACTTCACAGATCTCACGATGAATATCGATCGGTTTTACGCCTTTAGCACTAAGAAATCGTATAACAGCCCGTACTTCACAATCGGCGGGACTCACGATTGTCGGAGGCATCTTAAACACTCAGTAAACAACGTATACAATGAAGAATCAGACTGTAATGGCGTCAGTGCGTAGACAAGAGATGTAGTTAACCAGCGCGCATGCGCGGAACGCCGACTGTAGCGCTGCGGCGGCGGAATCGCAAAACGGTACTTACTTAAAAAACGTGCCTCGTACAATCATTGTTTTTATGCAACGGTTGTGCTATTTAACCTCTTGTAGTCTGATTTGACCTTGAGTTCGCAGGGTCAGAAGTTTCTATTTAAATGGAGGAAAAATTCTTTGATAGACAGTGCAATAAACAACATGGAAAAAAAAACCACCATTTATTAAGATATTTGTATGAAATTTTTACAGGATATTAATTAGATATTTAGTTTAGATTTTTAGTAGTCAGAATAAGTATGATAACGTTTACATAATCGTCATATGTTTTCTGTTTATACGTTTGGCTATCGAAACATTGTTTGGTGTATTTATTAGTTTCGGAAGAAATCATTTCCCAAAATGTATCTGGTAAAATTACAGAAAACACATCTAAAGGTCGGGGATTTGATCCTAATCCATTTCTGAATCATTACTTTCGCATTAATATCTTTCAATCTTCGAGCTGTTGCAAATCATACCCTCCAACCCAGAGCTCAGAGTTCTGATGAGACTCAATGTAGCTCTGCAGAGAATTTAACAACAGTGTCGATTCAATCTGATGTCTCTGATTCAATCAGTGTTGATTTTAACAGCACGCCGATTATTTTGCAGCTGGAGACATTTGTTGAGTTTGAACAAACATACCCGAATCTGGCCAGTTGTCATGTCAGGTTTGACCAACAATAGCACAAAAATTAATCAACATCATTGAGCAAATTGGGGGTTAGGTGTAATTGCTAACATAGCTGCATTGCGTCGGCACAATGCATGCCTACAGCTTCTCATATTCAAATTTATAATAGTAAATTTGAAGTGCAAATATTAAACCGGCATTACTTTCTCACTAACTTGATAAAAGAATATAAAAAATTAACAAATTTCCAGATTGATTGTTGTCTCTTCAGTATTTTAGTATCGATGGCTCCATTAAGCAATGAAATAAGGCCTGTGTCCAGTTGTTCTCCTCCTCATATTGGACCAGCCATACCAGAAGTAAATTACCATACAAGATCAGTGCTATTCAAAGTTTGTTCCGTGGAAACTCTTATCCTCCTTTTTCTTTAGCAAAACTGAAAGGTTTCAATTAATATACAACACACTTTGTCAAAAGTAACACAACCCCCTGGTAACACAAGTGAGTGAAAGCTAAATTGTTATAACAGAAGGCATATTTATAAGAAGCTCCAAATGATCAAAAATGCAAGCATTGTCAACTACTGCACACCCTCTTAATGCTTTGACTCTCCTATCAAAGAGTACTTTCAATATTGGATGCAAATTCTTGTATTCTCACAGTCCATCATGATGACTTCATTGCTTCAACAGCATCGGTGCAGTGTTTTTCATTAGCTAACTCTAAATTTTTGCAAGAACAGACGGAAGATACTAGTGCCTGTCCAGGTCATCCACAGACAATCAGCTTATTGTACGTGCAGCAAGTGCCACCCATTGTGTTATCTTTTTGGATTCTTGAGGGACGGGCAGAAGGCTTCACATAGACTTGTGTCCAGCAACACTATTCTTTGGATGTATATCAATCACGGCAGAAGCATGTCATTGGGAACTTAAATGAGCATGTGTACAGCCTGAGCGCCATGAGTTGGCAGATGTAGTGCACATATTTGCTGGCAGGTGTGCTGCGTTCCAATGAGAGTTGAAGCAAAAATGCAGCACACCTGCCAACAACTATGTGCTCTACATCCACCAACATGTGGCGCATGGACTGTAGTCTTCAGTGATAAATCCCACTTTTGTCTTGGTAAAAAAGTTGGTTTGAGAACACACATACAGGGTTCGCTCTAGGGCCAAAAATCTACAAGTCAATTTGACTCACCAGCTTAATAACTGAGAGTCAAATTTCAAAAAATGCGAGTCATATTTCAAAAGATGCGAGTCAAATACATTTTTTTTTAATTTCCCTAGTTTTTACATGTCAGAGATAGTTGTTAGTATAAAGTGAAATAACAAAAAATAAATTCTAACAAGAAAACACAATTCCACATAAATAGTTTATTATCTCGTATCATTCATTCACCAGTGAATGAAATAACATTTGATGTTTCTATAACTACAAGATAAATCTGCGACACAGTTTGAATCCAGTTGGCTTAAGTCTTTCGTCTAGCTTTCATCGTTTCAAAAACATCAATTGCTGCAGAATAAGGAAACTCTTGAAATGTTGGCCCATTGATGATAATAGTCATCAATGCGTCAACATTTACTTCTTTTAAATGGTTTCGTTGGGAATTTTTTATCCGATTTTGAGTACTGAAAGCTCGCTCACATGACGCACTATTAACAGGCAAAACTGCAGAACAACATGCCAGAACAGAGAAATCTGGAAATAGTATATTCATTTCAGAATTACGTTCAATTAATTTTTCACAAAGTTCTTTAAAACTGAGATGCCTCATATTACTCACAGTGTGTTTGAACATCAGAAAATCTTGTTTTGCTCTTTTTGCATCCACAACACTCTCATGCTTTAGAAGTAATGTTTCAAACTGACTATTTCCATATATAGCAAGATCTGCCACACTTGATGGATATTTTTTAGGATTTAGTACACAATCAGAGCATGCCAGGATGTCTAGATCATTATTAGGAAATCTTGCCTCCAAGTTCTGTGTAAGATTATCTAAAAATTGATTTTTTACAGATTCTGCCTGTTCACAAAACATACCACATGATTGTTTTAATTCACAGTTCTTGTACGTATGAACACTGTTGCCATCTTCACGATTACATTCCTGAAACTCGCATAAATATTCCTGAATGTTTGTTCCTGGACTTGTCTTCATCGATGCCATACTGTTTTTTGTTCATTAACAATGGGTAAAATCAGTGAAAACTCTTAATCTTCTCTCTGAAAGGTTTTGTATAATTTGTCTAAAAGCGGAAGCACATCCAATAAAAGCTTTGTAAAGTATACAAACTTGTATGTTTTCAACTCTTTATATAAAGCAGTTGCAATAGGATTTTGTGAAGACGTTTCCCAACATTATTTTTTGTTGTAGAATTACAAAGTTAGATTTATGGACCGCAGATTGCCCATGGCGAAGAAGCGAATCTCGTTGAAAATTGCTCCATCCACGTATAAAAGCTTCTAAAATCCTGCTTCTGTTTGCAGCAACACAGTCACGGCATGTCATTGAAAATGCCGTCAAAATCCAGCCATAAAAATTCTGTTTTCGAGGAATCATTAAAATACCTTTGCGTTTTTGGCTTTTTCCTTTTATTTTCTTTGTCGTTTTTGCGTTTGCTCATACTCGAAACTAAAATAACTTCTTGTTCTATGACTAAAGTATTTGTGCGCAGGTTAAAGCACGTGTTTTAAAGCATTCCAATACAATAAAACCACGTGGACAAACTGAAATTGTCCATGCCAAATCGTAGCTTACGAGAAATCTCGTAGATTTTCTCGAAGGCTACGAACACGGTCTGATGACGTCACGTGATCTAATACTCTCGTCTCTTCAGCGATATTCAAACGTGAATGGGATCGATGAATAGTTTCAGTTTTCCTTACCTTTTGATTCGCTCTCTTCTTAATTTTACATTTTTAAACTTGAAAAAGAAAGCACCAGTATAAAGAGCTATGGAGAAGTTTGCTGACGAGTCATTTTTGACTCGCAGATCAAAATTTTGCGAGTCAAATTTTCTGTAAAATGCCCGTTTGACGCGTAAATTGCGAGTAAGCGCGAACCCTGCACATAAGAGCTTCTAGTCACACATTTGACTCAATCCAAAGGAAGCCCTCCACTTGCCCAATCAATGTTATGCAGATGAGGTGGTTAGAAACATCACCGTCTTCATAGCTAACATCCAAGGTGGACTGTTCCAGCAAGACATTGCGTGACCACACAACAGAGTGGGCATGTCTTGCCTTGGTCGACCAGATCATTGGATCTTCCGAGCACTTCTGGGATCACACAGGGAGACAAATGTGTTGGATTTTTCAACTTCTAAGAGATGTTCCCACCCTATGCCAATGAGTTGAAGCAGCATCGTGGGCTTTATCACAGGATTTCATTTGCACTTTGCGGCCAGTAGGGGTTACACAGGGTGTTGATGTTAGCAGGGTGCCATATTAGGAAAGCTATTTATTGCAAGGGCAAGCAAATGAAATCTATTATATTTTGTGACCACATGTACATTCACTTCTTACACATAGCTTACAATTTGTTCGAGTTTTTCTGGGAGTGTTTTATTACTTTTGATGGAGTGCAATAATAATATTTTTATCTCCAATTTGGTAAAAGAAGGAATTACATGAAAAGGTTTGCATGAGTATTTGAATTTTGAACAACACTACTCTAAATATTATACCAGTCTTAATTCAGTCACTTTGATAATTTTGTTATTTGATGGGTTTTTTTATTTTTATGTTTAAGGTGAATTCTGTTTGGTTCAAACTTTTCCTGTTTCATCTGACAAAATCTGGCCCACCATCACTTCTACTCGTTATAGGGACACGCATAAGAAAATTACCAAAAATGTTTGAGGTTTGATACATTGATAATTACTTGTTGTTTAGGCTTAAACTTCTTTATATCCTGTCCAACACAAAAACTGGGTGGATCCATGTAAATCTCCACTTTCATTTGTCAGGCATTGTTAATTTTCCTTAACAAAAAGACAATGTTCAACAATTGAAAGTGGAAGAAACCCAGATTTTCTTTCTTTG